>JBBPBX010071460.1:0-18315 GCA_038048925.1 Garcialebias charrua | reverse complement strand
GTTCATATTTATTTTATTTAGTAGTGAATGAATGGATAAGTAAATGGTGTTTAATGTTTGTTTTATGGAACATGTAAACATACTACGTTTGGAGTTTAATGTACTTTTAATACTGTTTGTTTTAATAACTGTTGTAAAAGTAGTTTGGGATTTTATTTTGGAGGTGTGGGAGGGGCTTGTGCCAGCAGGTAGAGGAGAACGGGAGAGGATAAAAGGAGGAGCGCAAAGGTGGACGCTAGTGTTTTTCCCATGGAAAGTGAATGGACTGTCGTTGTGGAGACACTTGGCTGAACTGTTGTCCGTGCCGTTGAAGGGGGAGAGAAGGACTCCGGCCGATCTGTGGAGGTTGGAGCTGCGTGGGTGAACAACCCCGCAGAGAACTTTCCGTGACGCCGCTAGTTGAGTGGCTATCGCTAACAGGACTCACCAACGGCTTTGTCGGACGGTTGGCGGTTGGCCAGCAGAGAACAGTTCGTGACGCCACTAGCTCAGTGGCTATCGCTGCGGGACTTGTTGGACGGTTGGCGGCTTGCCAGCAGAGAACAGTTCGTGATGCCACTAGCTCAGTGGCTATCGCTGCGGGACTTGTTGGACGGTTGGCGGCTTGCCAGCAGAGACAGCCGCCGAAGACTGGGTGAGCAACCCCGCAGAGAACTGTCCGTTACTCCGCCAGTTGAGGGGCTATCGCTAACGTGACTCGCCAACGGTTGGCGGCTTGCCAGCAGAGAGAAAGAGAGAGAGACGCGAGGACGGGGGCGCGGATTCTTCAACCCTGCTGAGGACATCGGACTGAAGCAGACAGACTACGGCGAGACTGACCTCCAGGAGACGGAGGTTTTCAGGTGATCGGGGACACGGTTGAAGGGGAATGTTAGCGCAAGTGCACCAACATCAGGCCTGCAACGACCCGAACTATATATTTTTTAGTTAGTAGCCGGCATTAAGTTTCCTTTCTTTATTTAAAAAAGGGGTAAAAAGTATCATTTCATTTAATTGTAAAATAAGAAAAATGGTCTGTTGTTTATTTAATTGTTTATTAAACCGTTCATGTGTTTAAAGCATATGTTATTCATCTGTGTTATACTGGTTGTTTAAGGGATATAAACTTAGAATTTATAGGTAGAGATACCAACTGATATTAAATAACTCAGGTTAGCCACCCTCATTAATGCCAAAGACGCTAGGGGGCACTACATATATATATACCTATAACTACATATATATACATACATACATATACATGCATATGTATTCACATACACATCTACATATCTACATACGATACCTGCATGTGCATCCCTGCATCTATTTGTGTGTAACAGGTTAAAATATCCTGCAACACAAACAAGAAGAACGTTGTGAACCTGGGCAAATGTTTTGAGGCATCCTCTTCATTATTGCTGTCTGCAGTTTCCCAACACTGAATAAGTCCCCTTTGTGTTCGGTGGCCATGCGTTGACTCCACGTAGGAAGATTTTGAGAAATCATGACAATGCAGCTCATGTCCACCATATTTTCAAAAGCACAAAAAATGTGACTTTTTTCCCCCAGAATGTCTTTTTTTTATTTTTATTTTAGTGTTGACATTATTACAGCATCAATGATTCAACATTTCTTTCTTGTGTTTTTAGGTGAGGTGTGTATTTTTTATAGAAATAAAAAACATTATTAAAGAAATGAATGAGAAATCTTTTTTGGACAGTCTTATCATTTATAAAATGTAAATATAATCAAAACTGTTTTAACAATTTTAAAACAAAAGTAGTCTTACTACAGCTTGACACCACCTTACAGTATGATATATCAACTTTTGGTCGAGGTTCATACACTCACGATCTCATCCTGACCCATCTTATTCAACAAATAATTGTCAGGTGAGTTGTTTTTTCTTCTTCTTCTTTCAGCTGCTCCCCTGTTCAGGGGTCATCACAGTGAACTAATTCACATGAAGACTGGCATTTGTCTGTTTTTATTAAGCTGGATGTATCAGATTCTGCCAACAGGAAGTGTTGAACCCATATGCAGGAGGATGACAGGAGGCTCAGGAAAAATCCAAAAAGTCTTTATTTTACAAAAATAAAACAAAAGGCTGTCAGGGCAGCAAGCTTACTAAATACTAAGACTGAGACTAAGACTAAGACTAAGACTAAGACTAGAGACTAGAGACTAGAGACTATAGAACGAAGGGCAGAAACATGACACCATCAAGGACAATCCCGAGACACTCGACAAGACAGAGAGAGCTGATTATATACTACACAGGCAGGGCATGACACAGGTGAAGAGAATCTGACTAATTGGAGCAGGACTGAACAAAACAAACTGATGCATGAAAAATAACTGAACTGAGGCAGGACAGAGAATTAAATTAAACATGTAAGACTAAACTGGAGCAGGGCAAAATTAAGCTGAGACTGAGAATTAATACTAAGCTGAGACACAAGCAGGGACAACACAGAGACACCAGACAACTAGGGGACAACAATGACAGGATGACCTTCCTGACGCAACCACAGACCACCGAGCTACCACAGCCCTCTGTGTGGAGCAGAGAGCTGCTACCTAGGGCACCTGGGGGAGCAGATGGGAGGGTTTAAGGGTCTTGCTCAAGGGCCCAGAGTTGGGCAAATGAGGGTGGAGACAGGTGTGGGTGTTTCACCTATCCCACCCACATTTTGATGTTAGTCTAGGGAATTGAACTGGCAACCTTCTGATCACAGGCCTACCTTCTCTCACCTTGGTGCCACCACTAAAAATCCTTAAAAACTAACAAAAAGCTAATAGTTTAGTTTCAAGCAACCTTGAAAAGAATATTAATAAAAAAGTTAATAATCATGCATTATCTGCAAGTATTTTTAAATTATGTAACGCAAAAAAGCTGGATTTAAGTCACAGGTCACTCATGCACTTTTATACTGAAGGACAGATGAGAGTTCTCAGTGTGGACACACGTTACACTTTATGTGATCAGTTTTTTTTGTAATGTTTCTGTGTAGTCCTTTCCAAGCTGGAGCAGTGAAATCCAACCTGTTGGCGAGTGCCACGGAGGTCAGGGTAATGAACTGGAACAGGAGCTACAGCTCACTAAGAGCTCTATACGCCATCGGCAAATGAGTCAGACATCCTCTCTCCTGTGTCTCCCAACAGAATGATAAGGCTCTATAATTTGGAAGATAGATCGTTATAATATGAGCCAAGAGATTGTAAAAACTAATGGATTCAGTCAACTGGCATCCATTAACAGGCTTTTGGAGCAATCCTGTCTGTTGGAAGAAGAAAAAAAAAACACAAGCAAATGCAACGTTGGCTTGATTAAGAAGATCAAGAAAAAAGAATGATTAAGAAGAAGAAAAAAGGATGTTGCTGTTGTTTTCAGATGAAACAGTCAGCTAATATCTGTGACTGTAAAACGTTTTGTCTAAAGTTGAACACTGTTTGAGAAATTAGTTTCCACACAAAGTACATTGCAGTCACCCAGAACACACAAGGACAGGGTGATCCAGTCTCCACTGTCCAGGACTTCCCCACAGAATCAGTGTTCATGGCAATGAGATGTTTTTCAGGAAGGTCTCTCCTAGATATCCTGATGCATGCTCAATAATCCAGGTAGAAGAATCTTAAGTCAGATCCTCTGGGCTGATGCAAAAAGTACAAAATAAAATAAATACATGTAAATGAAATTGTTGAAATGTTTTGTCTTTAATCCAGAAGACTTCTTCAGTCTGAGGAGGTGTAATAAGCTCAGCCCCTTCTCATAGAGATCAACTTCAAAACTAGCTGTTCACATGATAAAGGAGGACCATCAGCCTGACAAATGATCATTAAGCCCCCAGTAGAGCTGCGCGTACTGCCTCTATACGACGTACGTACGCTGAGGCAAAAGCGTAGCGCGCAGCCCCTCAGGGCACGAACGCGCAAAGCTCTTTTTTTACGACCGCGCACGCTTGCGCGGTGTCTGACCATAAACTTCCCTGGCGCCGGACTGTTTTGTATGTTACACAAATTAATTAAATTCCTCTTCTTTATCGCTGATCGGTTCTTTTCTTTTGTTTTTTTGCCAAAAGTCAAGTAGAATCGCTTCTTCCTCCGTTCACTCGATGACTGAAATGAATGAATTCAGGTCCTACCTGGCTGCGCGAGGTTTTAAATATTTCCTGCTGTGGGCTGCAGGAAAAGTGTTCCCTGTTTTTATTTTTATTTCTTAGAACTTTTTATAACATATAAAGTAGAAACACCGCAGCAGAACACCGCAGCGGGCTGCTCATGATGAGTTCTCTGAGCTCTCTCACTGAGCTGTCAATCATTTCAGTAGGCGTGTCAGCAAGTGACCAATCAGCGACCTCAGTTTGTCCCCTCTGCGCGCAGCTGCTCACATGACAACAAGGATTTGGAGCGAAAACGCGAGCATTTAACGTGAGAAAGAAAGCAGAGCTGTGCCAGCAAACATGTGCGCACAGAATGCGCACGTAGAGTGGCGTATAGGCAGGACGCTCAGCTTTGCCGGACCCTTCAGTGCCCTGATGGCCGCTTGCTATTCACAGAGGTCTGAGTGATACTAGCAATAAGATCATTGTAAGAGGGGGACAGTTGAACACGGAAGCCTGCACCCCTTTTTAATGATCTCCTAGATGTGATGGAGGTCATACCTGCATTATAAAAAATATCCATTGTACTTCTGCCTTTTTACCATTTGCTGCAAATTGTGTTTTTGGTCAGGAAAACCAATGTGCATGTTTTTGAAAAACCTCTGTTTGCAGCGAGACGTGGAACTTTCAAAGAAGCAAAACAGCGGTCTGTTTTGCGCATGCTACCGAACACTTAATGCCCAGAAACATAAAGTACAACGGAGCTGTTTGTACCCATTTCTCTGTATCTGTCTCAATTCATCTCATTCCTGTTTAAACTTTGACTGTGGTCTGAAAAGAGTCAAGGTTTGAAACAATTGTGAATTGTATAAAAATAGCAAAACACAGGTGTTTTAATAAAGTATTTAGCCTAGCTAAAATGGCCTTTCTTTTTATTTTGGCGTTTAATTATTGTAAACTCTTTTCCACCTACTAGCATGGCACATGCTGCTGATGGTTTATTTTTTTATTTTTTGGATGCTCCCTTCTTCAAGCGTCACCACATCAAGCAAACTCTTACGAAATACAGTATTCTGCAATTGTTTTAGGCCAGATGCACTTCCTGATGCAACGTGGGCTCAAACCTGCATACACCGACCACTGAGCTACCACAGTCCCCAGCACAGCATGAGTATTTAAATCATTTTGTTTAAAGGAACAGTCTGGTCATTTTTTAAACGACATCCTGTCAAAGACTTATCAATAGTTAGTGACTTATAGGTTCAAGGTCAAATTTCTTTATTATCATTCACATCACATGTGGTACATGAAGTGGAAATAAATTGTGTACTCAAGGGCCCAGTTACACCCTACAATAGTAAAAGTAATTAAATATAAAAAAAGATACAGTATACAAAGATCTAAGATATTCACTAAACAATAATAACATAATATAGTGTTTTAAACAGCAGCCTGAACATGAGTCTGTTGTGAGCAGATGGGTATGGATGCAGCAGCTCATCAGTCAGAGGGTATGAACTGTGACAAAAAGCACAGGTCAGCCAGGCATAGGCTAATGATCACCTATTTTTTTAATTACATTTTTTTCAAGCTTTTAAAACAACTTTTTATCAAAAATATTACAGTGGTGTGAAAGAATGCTACCTTTGCACTTTTGCTTAACGCATTTTATTTATTTTGCTGCTGTTTTCTCCATAGAAACATCGTGTGTGTACTAAGCATAGACCATATACCTGTAATGGTGCTGATGCTGTAACTATCCATCGTATGAGCTGACTAGACACACTAATCAGGCAGACTAAAATATTCACAGCACCATGCTTTGTTTCTCGTTTTTCATGTATTTTCATGCCACAAACAGGCCTGTTCGTGCTGGTTTTGGTGTTTTGTGTGCGGCTGAAGACATTTCTAGAAATTGTACCATCGTTTGCTTTAGAAATGAATAATAATTACATTGAAAAAAAAAAAACGTGTTTCAGTGTGGACAAGGTTTTAAACTTTCCTAGGAGGGGTGAAAAGATATCGGTCTTGAAACATAAAGGAACAGAGATATCTGTGGATGAGGAGTGGACAGAGTTCAGGTGCAGTGTAACGAGTCAGCTGGCTCGTGTGAAAGAAAAGGGTGTTTACTGAAGCAGGAGAGGGCAAAGGGAAAGCAATGGAAAGCACTTTGGTCTGTCATTAGAGTGGCTGTTGGAGCTTTTAAGAGCTTGAATGAGGTTTGGTGTAACTTCATTAGTGTCCCTGGGCAGAAGGGACAGCAGGTGGGCTGCACTGAGAGTCTCTCAGGAGATGAGGGGCAATGCCATCTGCAGCCAAATAAGCAATTAGACGCTCCAAGTCAGACACCTGCTTCAGTGATGGATGAAGATCGGTGTCTAAATATGACGGCTGTCGTCTTTTGTGTTGTTGCATTGCTCCGTTTCTCATTGAGTTTGTGTGGGTTTCAGGTGGATTTCCAAACTTGTGTCTGTAAACACAACACAGGGAGAGTGAGGGTGAAGAGGCCAGTCATCGATCTGCACACTGCAAACACTAAGAGACACGCACAGGTACGGAGGAGGGGAGTTGACAGTTTGAAACCAGCCTGTTTATCACCATAGAAACACATTTATTAAGGTTGTAAATAAATAAAAAAGTGTTCAGAAATACACCAAGTCATTATTATTCAGGTCATATAAACTTTCTTTGTGATTTATACCAGTAATTATTCAATCTGAGTAGGAATTTCAGTTTTTTTGGTGGACGAAAGGAAAGCTGCTGTTTGCTGCCTGATTTTGCAATTAAAAATATGCATTAAAAAAAAATACATATATATAAATATTTTTTGTGTGGGAATATGCAGGTTATTTTTTTCTTTTAGAAACGACCATGAAGAGACAGAAACAACCTGCAGTACTTCCTGTGGTTTTCAGTGTTCTGCAGAAACAAACTCATTTCTTGTTTGTTGTTGCATTATTTAGAAGCAACGTTTCATCAAGGACATTGTCAAAAGCTACGTGATTTGTTTTTCAGTGATGAACTTTAAATGAGTCCTAGGTGTTTGTCTTGTAGCATCAACTAGTGGGTAGAAAGAGTAACGCCATGGGAAGATACAGTATGTGCCTGTTTTGGGGTTAAAAAGTAAAAACAAGTGTAAAGTGTAAAATAAGAGCTGATATTTACACATGTCATATGTTGTGATGCTAAAACATTTCAGTAATCTGTGCATATTTTATTGAAGTTCCCTTTAGAGCTTTTATAATTAAACAAACAAATGAAAAAAATAGCAACAACTTTAAATTAAAGGTTAGAACCTAGAAATAAAGTTAAATGTTAAGGTATTAGTACAGCTCAAACTGCAAGTGTATTTAAATTGTTCATTGCACAAGTCTAAATATTAATGCAGAGTTCATATTCTGTGTTTGATAAATATATGACTTCATGCTTTGCCACATTTTGAGTCCAGGTCAATAAAATTGTTGCACAGAAAAACACGATTCTCTGTAATGACATTGCATCCTTTACTGGAAGTAAATCTGTAAAGACAGACTTCTGTAAAAGTCCACAAGAAACTGTTGAGTTGGTCCAAAACGCTGCTGCAAGGTTTTTAACATGAACTAATAGATGGTCACACATTACACCAGTTTTATCTTCTCTTCATTGGCTGCCTGTTGAATTTAGAATTAATTTTAACATTTTGGTTTTGACTTTTTGAGGTTTACTGAAATGTTGATCCCTTATTCCCCTTCGGTCTTCAGCACTGAACCTCCTAAAGGTTCCTAAGACCCAATTTAAAACTCGGGGTGACCTTTCAGGCTGTAGCCCCCCGGCTGTGGAATGCCCTGCCCTGTCTCCTCGTGTGACCGTCTCTGGACACTTTTATTTAGACAAGCTTTTAGTTAAATATTTTATTTACTGTTTTTATCAGCTGTTCTTGTTTTTATCAGTTGTTTTTACTGTTTTTATTAATCAGCTGTTATTATTTTTGTTTTATTTTAAGTCTGTTTTTTGTATTTTTGTACAGCACTTTGTGATTGTATCTATGATAAGTGCTATGTAAAAAAAGGTTACTTACTTACTTACTTACTTACTTACTTACTTACTTACTTACTTACTTACTTACTTACTTACTTACTTACTTACTTACTTACTTACTTACTTACTTACTTACTTACTTGAGTTTTTTTCACACCAAGAGAAGACAGATACAGAGTAAATAATTTTTTTTTGTGTAAAATGTATAGTAATATTGTTGATATTGGACTGAAAATCTGAGCCTGAAGCTGAGGAAAGCACCACGACCGTGGAAGACCTCCTGTGTGGTGTTGGTAACAAAAACTAAACATCCAAAGGACCTCAGCAGCTGCAGGCCACTGGCTCTGATCTCAGACCCTCGAGAGGCTGGTCCTCAACCATTTTTGCAGTTTGCCTCCCAGCCTGGCATCTGGGTGGATGATGCCATCATCTACTTCATGCACCGAGCTCTGACACACCGGGAGAAACCTGGAAGAATTGTGAGGATCGTGTTCTTTGAGTTCTCCAGTGCTTTCATCAACATCTAGCCCTCCCATGGACAAACTGGCGCTGTCAGGAGTGGATCACCACACGTCCCAGTGGATACTGGATTACCTCACTCACTGGACACCCACAGTGCGTGAGGACACAGGGTTATGTCTCTGACAGGCTGGTCTGCAGTATGCGAGTCCCACGGGGACTTCACCCTCTACACTGCAGACTTCTCCGTCCACTCCCCACACTGACATCTGCAAAAGTTCTCTGATGGCTCTTCCATAGTCGGCCTCATCACAGGTGACGACATCAGAGTACAGATGGACCTATAACTTTGTGGACTGGTGCCAGCGGAACCACCTCCTGATCAACACTGTTAGAACTAAGGAGATGGTGGTGGACTTCTGCAGACACAGACCCACCTCACTGACCCCGGTGAACATCCAGGGAGTGGACATTGAGATCGTGGGCTCTTATAAGTACCTGGGTGTTCACCTGAACAATAAACTGGACTGGTCTCACAACACTGACACACTTTACAAGAAGGGTCAGAACAGACTCTACCTGCTGAGGAGACTGAGGTCTTTTGGAGTGCAGGGGGTGCTCCTGAAGACCTTCTTTGACTCAGTAGTGGCATCAGCCATCTTCTATGGTGTTGTCAGTTGGAGCAGCAGCTTATCATCAGCTGAGAAGAAGCACCTGGATAAGCTCGTCAAGAAGACCAGCTCTGTGCTTGGATGCCCCCTCGACCCAGTGCAGGTGGTGGGAGACAGAAGGACTCTAGCTAAAATAACATCACTGCTGGACGTCTCCCACCCCATGCATGAAGCTGTTGCTGAACTGGAGAGCTCCTTCAGTGACAGATTATTGCATCCTAAATGCACAAAGGAGTGTTACCGCAGGTCCTTCCTCCCAGAAACTGTTAGACTTTATAACAATCACTGCTTCCAACAAACTAAATGATTAAATACATGCTGACCTCTGCTAAAACACACACTCTGCCTATAATACTGTACTGTAAATAGTCTGCCATTCTCAATATCCCAATTGAACATTATTGAACATGATTATTGTTATGTTTATCTTATTTCTTTATATGCTGTTTTTAACATTGTAGGCCATTGGGATGTGAATATTTTTATCTTTTATCTGTTGCTGCTGTTGCACTTGACTTTACCATCCGTGGGACTGTAAAGGCTGTTTTGATCCTAAAATGGTTCATTCTTGCTTCAATCTGCCATTAGGGGGAGGCACAATTCTTCTCCTTTTCAACATGGAGCAGCCTCAGGGCAGCTCTTTACTTTCACCATGGTGAAAGGAGCAACTAGATGTTTGTCTAAAAAAAACAAAAAAAGATGGGATACATATTTCCTCTGTGTGAAATGTAATTGTCTGTAACACCATGTTCTTTCTGCCTTCTGCTACAGTTGTGTGAATTACATCTTAATTTTTCTTTCATTAAAATGGGTCCATAATATTTACCTAATACATACATACATACATACATACATACTGTACATACATACATAATATTTAGAAGTTCAAATGTCTCTCACATGTATGTAGGCATATGTGTGACTTCCTGTCAGAAACTCTTTTTGATGAAAGACAATGAAGATAATGGATGTATGGGTGCTTCAAGGGTCAAAAAAAGGTTTTAAATCAATTTTTGTAATTCCATGTTGTGAACCAAATCATCCAGATCTACTATTCCTCATCTAAAACCACAAATGTAGTAACTGTACTCCAAATTAGCCTTTATGTTCAGATCTGTTTGAGCAGGCTCCATGACACACACTGGAATGAACTGATGTTCTGTCAGTCAAATGGACAAAACCAGGATGAAGAGTGCACCAGTGGTGAAACTTTGAGAAAGGAATCATCAGATTCACATCTACAGCTGGTTAAACTTTGGCGCCAACCTGATTAAAGGCCACCACAGCTGACTGACCTACGCAAACATAAAATAGCTGTTAGTTTAATAGGTAATGAGATAAACTTTGGTATGATAGTAGCTGAGAGTCATCCCCAACACATACTCAGATCTCTAAAATAAATGTTTAAATCTGTGTTTAAAACTTTGGCATGCAAGACAATGGGCAGCATGCATTCCTTCAGGGATTGCTACTGCTTTTACAATTTGATTAGTATTTTACTCTGTTATATGTAGTTTTTTTTAATTCACATTACCGTATTTTCTGGTGTATAGGTCGCACCGGTGTATAGGTCGCATTGTCCAATTATCACCAATAGATTGGAAAAATCCCTAGATAGGTCGCACCGGTGTATAGGTCGCACCTACGTTTAGCTCTGCTGCAAATGTCTGCCACAGGAGCGCACAGCAAGGCTTTTAAGAAGATTAACACTTAAAAACAATTATTTGTTTGATAAAAATTATAGCAAATATGTGTCTGAGCTGAACTTTTCCTTAATAAATGAACGTAATTGTGAAATGAGCTGGATTTAAAAATTTGTTTTGCCGAAAGTGATAACAAGCCATATATAGGTCGCACCATAGGTCGCAGGCCTTGAAAAAAACCATAAAAAGGTGCGACCTATACACTGGGAAATACGGTAATACAGAAACTGAGGTGGATGTATCCTGATGCATGCTCAATAATCAGCAGCTCATGCTACTGGCATGTGGTGAATGTAAACTTAATACATCAGAGAATCCAGCCCATGAGGTTAGACAACCATAACCTCATGCAAACAGAACCCACGCTCGGTGGGTGGGGAATGATTAAGGGCTTCTCACCATCTGCACTGACGGCAGGCTTCCCTTTGTGATAAGAACTGGGAAATAAACAAATGTGGCACAGTCACACACTAACATATGGATTCCATTTGTGTTTCTGACAGTCACACACATATAACCTATAACATATCTGCAAACACCGTCCTCTTTAATGCAGCAGGGACTCAGAGTAGAGGAAATGCTCAGAGGTGTAGGTGAGGGGGTGGGGGGGTCCAGATCATACCACTTATACTACAGTGACGTGAATTTGCTAATTGTACGTCAAACAGGGAGAGCGATCACACTGGATGAACCAATCAGAGGCAGAGAAATGAGGCCACTTATGACATCAGTGCTAGGATGAGAGCTGCCTGCATGAGGGAGGTTTTCATTTGGCAGCCAGACGGAGGGGGCAGAGTGACACTCAAGACATACATGAGCGGTACAAAACCCCAGCCTGCATGCTCTCTGGATCTGTGTTTTATAGCTGAACAGAAAACTGATGGATCCTCTGAGATAAAACTAAATACACAGATTTTGCTGTTGGTAAAATAAAAGTCTCAGTGGACATGAAAAGCTTGGTAAATGTGCTGACGCCGACTGAAAATATTTGTTATTTCACATCAGGGGGAAAGATGGCGGATCTGTGTAAAATCCCTTTTGAAAAGCTAACTTTGTTCCACACAGAACAAAATTGAATGATGTATTTGTTGAGCGAATGTTTTGAGCTCTATTTTGTGTTGAGCCCAAATGCAGACAGGACTCGGGGAAATCAGGAATAAAGTAAAGACTACTATTTATTTAAATAAATAAAAGGATGACGTGGTGGCAAAAACGTACACGATCACAGGATACACAGAGGAAAACTGCATGACGGCTCAGGGGAGCACAGTCCATGGACAACAAGGGAATACAATAGTGTTGTAGTAGAGACTGGTCTTGGTCTTGAGACTGGTCTCAAGACCACTTTTTGATGGTCTTGTCTCGAACTCGACTGCATTTGGTCTCGGTCTTGTCTCGGACTTGGACACTGAGGACTCGCAATTTTATTTCACGAACAGTCAAGACCACAACTGTGAAAATATCACTAAATTGGCAGAATATTGTCCAGTTTATTTGATAACATCTTTGTTTTTACTGGATACAAAACGTACTGATTCAAATCCAAGTGATAATGTGATTCATTGCTAAATACGTGTTTTTTGTTACCGCTGTCATGCCCACCCCCTTTCACTCACAGGTAGTTCTGTACCAACAGAACAATACAGACAACAGAACGTAACGTCACAACCAGGGGTGAAAGTAAACCGGTATGGTCCGGTACTGTGTACCAGTAACTAGTAAAAGATTCTGCTCCGGTACGCAGTACCTGGAAGAGAGGGGAGCGGCTGTCTGCTGTAAAGCCTCATTCAGAACCAGTCACGGCTGCACTTTGGATCAGAATACATTTTCTAGCAATAAGCAGTCTAAAACACGACTTAATCAATTAATAAATAGTGTTTTCTCTCATTTAAAATGGTTTCTGAATGGTTTGTGCTATGCTAGGGCCTCAATTCTCTACCGCGGTGAAATTAGTTTTACATTGGAGTTGGACATTCGAGCTCCGTGTCTTCAACGGTGTGTTCCTCTCATTTGACCCGAAGCAGGCAGTCTGATTTCAGTCTGCTCCTCCTCCGAGATGTAATGGTTCACTTAATAGACCTGACACACAAGACACTGTCATTTATTTCTCATTTTAAAGCATTTTCTAATTAGTTATTGAGTGAAAAACATGATTTTTTTAACAAATAAATCATGTAAAATTGGCAAATTCTTTAAAATGAGAAATAAATGTGGGTGCCTCGTCTACAGGTCTAGTAGTAGTTTAACTTAAGATTTGTGTCAGTGGGTTACATGACATGAAAATGATTGTGTGAAAGCCACTGAATGTCTAATTTCTTTGTTATGTAGCTCTGAAAATCACAAAAGCTGATACATTCATTCAAAAATAAACTTAATGATGCAGTATGTCCATGGCTACAAGGCTCAGGGCCTCCAGGTGCAAGCAATGAATGCATCGACCATGGTGCAGGCATACCTGGCGGAAAAACTCCAACATATCCAGGTAACAAAAGACGAGCAGGCCGCAACGGAAACCATGGAGGAGGCCCGCCATGCCTCGGACCTCGTGCTCCGCATGATGGGGACAATAGACATTTCCCAAGGCAAGGCAATGGCGGAAATAGTTGTCGCCCAGCACCATCTTTGGCTAACTCTGTCGGACCTCCCGGAAAACCAGAGGTCCACTTTCCTCCAGCACCGAGTCGACGGGACTCTTCGGGGAGCCCTGGAACGTGTCCAGGCCAGGCTGAAACACAGACGCAAACAGGCGGAAGCCCTCCGCAAGGTGTTGCCAAGGAAAAGCTTTGCACTCCCAAAGGAAGACACACATGGCCTACCACGGAAGAGACCTGCTGGTGACGGTGAAACCTTCCAGTACCGGCCAAGGACCTCTTCAGTGACCTAATGTGGAAAACAGACTCAAACCTGATGAAACAGGACGAACTGATAACTTTACAGGTTTGCTCGCCCACGTGGTACGGGAACCTAACCTCTTAAGCCCAGTCTCCCCTTGTAAAAAACTACGAGGAGCGAGTGGCATGTGTACGCGCACCAAACATGACTCGACTATTGCATGTATAAACAAAACAAACATTGTTTCAGACATGTACAAAAATAAAAGTACCAAAGCACAGACTGCCCTGGTTCTTGACTCGAGTCCCATTTTTATAAACAAACCATGTGGTCAAACTATGAACTGTAGTGGGATACACGAGATCTGCCAGAGACGGTCAGATCTCGTGATATCTTCTGTTGGGCCGACCAACCTGCTCAAAAAAGCGCAAGAGGGGTCAAAGGTCACCCCTCTGGTGCTAAAACATGACGAGCAGCAATTCAACATGCCCTCCAGGCTCAGCGCGCATGCGTAGGCCTGGAAGGCATGTCTACCAAATGATTGGGTTATGACAACGATATGTCACGGGCTCAAGTTGCAGTTCTCAAAAAGACCGCCCCGCTTCACAGGGGTGCTGCAATCTAAAATTAACCCTACACGTGCACACGTGCTGAGGGAGGAAGTCTCAACAATGCTGCAAAAGGGAGTGATTAGTTTGGTCTCAGGACGCAAAAAGGTCTGGTGTCCAAAAAGTATCATTCCCTGAGACCGATTCTGGATCTCAGGACTCTCAACAAGAGGATTAAAACATTTAAGTTCAAGATGCTTACTCTGCGGCAAGTCCTCCAGTCTGTGAGACCTGGAGACTACGCGTGTACAATGGATTTAAAAGATGCCTATTTTCATATAGGCGTATGGAGGAATCACAGAAAGTTCCTCCGCTTTGCCTTCGAGGGAAACACTTATGAATTCAAAGCTTTAACCTTTGGTTTAAAGACTGCTCCGCGTACATTTACTAAATGTCTGGATACAGCCCTGACCCCTCTTAGGAATCAAACAAACAGGAAGTAAGATTACATATCAACTTCCTGGAGTTGTTGGCTATATTTCTGTCATTAAAATACTTCTTCAACAAAGGTCTGATTGCTGGACAACATATCCTGGTGAAATCAGATAACAGGACCACAGTGTCCTTCATCAACAGAGAGGGAGGGACAAGGTCCCAGGTAGGGATGGGAATTGAGTTCAATAGAGTTCAATTCTCTGGAATTGTAGGATGCTTGTCTTAATGATTCAGTTTGTCGGTTCTCTGACTCGTTCTACTGACTCGACGTGGTGACGCATTTACGTGATGACATCACAGACATGCGCCGTATCAACATGGCGTCAAGGAAAAAGCGAAGACGAAACCAGGTCTACTTGCAACACATGCAAAGCGTCGATTACAATAAAGGGCGGAAATACTTCTAACATGCAGAGAGAAGCATTTGAGCACTCAGAATGAGGTGAGTTTGTACAAATGTACCGTCTTTAACACGCTGCTTCGTGACGCTGCTTCGTGGTGGTGGAAGCGGAGCTAACAAGCTAGCGTCCTCCTCTGTTTTAAATGTTGCAGCACGTAACGTTAAACTCCTCCAGTTCCTGTCACTTGTTACTTTTTTGCTTTACTGCTTCCACTGTGTTGTATAAATAATCTCCATCTCATGTAATAACATTTAGCTGACGAGGATTGCCGGAGTCTGGCTGGCTCAGAGGCTGTTGCTAGCACACTTAGCTTTCAGGATGACGTTTTTCAACACACAACAGACCTAAAAATGCCACCGTAGAAATGGGAGCAAAAACAAAAGTGTTGTTTTATATTTTTGTTCAGTGTGTTTCATTGTAGCCTCTTTCTGTTGTGAGAGCTTTTTTTGTTGCTCAGTGTTTTTAATGGTGAATTTCTTCTGAAGCTGGCAGAGCTGGGAGACGAAGAGGGAGGCAGAAGAGGATGAAGATGATAACTATGTAAGTTTTGTTTTTTGTAATGAAAGATGATAGATTGCATGGATTATTACACTATTTATTTTAAAATTGAAACTTGTGCTGCTGGCAGAGCTGGGAGAGGCGCAGAGGGAAAGACACAGAGGGAGGCAGAAGAGGATGAAGATGATAACTATGTACGTTTTGTTTTTTGTAATGAAAGATGATAGTCGGATTAGGAATTATTTTTTTTCATAAAAGTTCTATTTTTGTTCTGGTTAAAGAGCATTAAATACTTCATGCACACAAATGGTGTACTATATTTTTTTGCCTAACCCAATGAGAATAATAACAGAATTGATAAGGAATTGAATCGATAAATGATATCGATAAAGGAATTGATATTGATAATTTCTTAACAATTCCCATCCCTAGTCCCAGGCCCTCATAGGACTGGCACAGAGGATGCTCACATGGTGTGCTCCAAGGATCTTGTCACTTAGGGCGACTCATGTCCCTGGTGAACTAAATTATGGAGCGGACGCCCTCTCAAGAGGACCTCTTTTGGCGTCAGAATGGAGCCTGAACCCACGGATTGTGGAACAGGTCTGGTCACGATTTGGGAAAGCCTCTGTGGACCTGTTCGCTTGCAGGACTAGCTCACACTGTGACCTCTACTTCTCCTTGAGGGAAGCAGACGCTCCATTGGGTATGGATGCTCTGGCACATGATTGGCCTGCAGGGGTGCTCTACTATGCCTTTCCACCTGTCCCTCTGATCGGGGCGACATTGGAACGGGTACGTCAGGGAGCTCTCTCCTTGATTCTCATAGCTCCCAGGTGGCCACAGAAAACGTGGTTCCCGGAGTTGATTTCAATGCTATCTGGGATACCATGGCAATTACCTTCTCACAGGGACCTGCTGACTCAGGCGCGTGGACAGCTTCTACACCCACGTCCAGAGTTATGGCAACTTTCAGCCTGGCCTCTGAAGGGATCTGGCTGAGAGCCTAAGGCTTTGGTTGCTTTGTCCCAAAACAAACAACAACAACATTCCAAAGTTAACGAGGACCTGAGAGGTTACCCTGTGCTTGACTTGGGTTTTCTACCTCCACATCTGTCACCCAATTTCTTGTGACGTGGTGGGTCCATTTTTCCTCCTGTTTCTCAGGATGTTCCAATGGGAAAAGGGGATGACACGTATTCACACTGATGGAGCACGCTTAAGCTGTCTAGTTGGTGTATATATATATATTAGGCATGTAACGGTTGTAGTGGGTGTACCGAACCGTTTCGGTACAACACGTTCGGTTCGGTCCACCTACGTACCGTTTCAGTTATTTTTTTCACTCATTGAACGTTAATATATGCGCCGCGGAACAAAATGTCCTGGGCGCGTTTCAGCACGGAGCTATTATCGCGTAGCACGCGCAGCATTATTAGCCATTAGCTGCTCGCTCCGGTCTCCTGTTTGGGAACGTTATGGCTTTCTTGTTAAGACGAGCGCACATTCAAAGCTGTGTGTGTGGACAAATCTGCAGCAGACAACACGTCTAACGTGAACGCGCTTGAAACTACGTCATCGGAATGTGAACAAAGAAACCGTAGCTGTTACAAAGTGCGCTAACAACACAACAGCTGCATTTAAACTACTTCTTCAGGTAAACCAGATTGGTCCAGAGCAATAACACAAACTGTATGAGTTCTGAATCTAAGTCTGAATGTTGTTATATGCGCAGGCTTTAAAGTTACTGATCCTCGCTACCGCTACGAGACATCCATCACTCAAAAAGTTCAGCTCTTTATGAAAAAACTGTATTGTCAACAAGCCCTGGAGCTGATTAAAGCCCTGATGAGATGAGTGAGAGCTTCAACCGTTCAAGAAGAGGTATTGTTATTTTATTATTATTATCTAAATAATCTTTTTTGTTTAAAATCATAATCTTATTAACTTGTTTTTTTATCTCTTTGTTTTATTACAAGTCTGGGACAGAGGTAGCTGCTCTCTTTGTCCACTTCAGGGACAGACATCCACCAGAGATCACCTGCAGCTAAGAAGTGTGTGATGACTGAACTGAACTGAACTCTGAACTGTTCCAGCACCTGTCCCACTTGGAGGAGCAGGTCCAAGAAGTTGTGAGTACAGTAATGAGGACAAATACAGCCACACTGCTGCTACTGGACAAAAACTTGATTAGTTAGATTGTAAACAGTCTGTTGCTGCTTATTGTTCTGACTGTTATTGTATTTATTAAGATTTTTATTATTGTTAATATAGTTTATTTATTGTAGAGTGCTGTTTATTTAAAATATCATCCAAATGGGTCACTTTTATTTATTACTACAATACAATACAAACATATTTTTGGCATATTTTCAAAATAAACATTTTGTAAGTCTTTATTTTGTCTTTTTTTTTTGTACCGAAAATAAACCGAAAATAAACCGAACCGAGCCCTCCTTGTAATTGAACCGAACCGAAATGTGATTTTAGCGTACCGTTACACCCCTAATATATATATATATATATATATATATATATATATATATATATATATATATATATACATATATATATACATATATATATATATATATATATATACATAT
>JBBPBX010071459.1:2745-15758 GCA_038048925.1 Garcialebias charrua | reverse complement strand
ATAAGAGCAGTGGCATTTTGCCATGGCCAACTGAGCAAGAATAGAGAGGGAATGACAACTGTAATAAATATATAAAAAAGAAATGGTTCAATTCTGCCTATTTTCATTGCAAAAATGTTCTCCAGTTGATTAAATCATAAATGTGGGGACAGCTGAAGTGAAAATGATGTGGGCACAGATGGGCAATGAAATAAGGTGTTCAACCTAGAATACAGTTTGCAAGTCGTGCACAAAAAATAGGCTTTAATTTTTCAAAAAATACCTGTGCAAAACATGGTGGCACAACTTTTTTTTTTTGTATAATTTTATTCATTTCATATTAAAAACAATGACAATCATTTAAAAAGAAAATTTAAACAAAACAAAATGAAAGGAAGCAGAAGAAGAAAACATTTCTTATCATATCTGCTCCTTATCAAACAATCAATTCAAACTATCAATTCAAACATAAATATACTTATTTGTAATACAAAATAATATAGTCTCATCAGAGATATACAGTCACATCAAAATATCTAATATAGTTTGTTAAATTAGAATCAACCTAAATGTAACTCTTTAACAAAATAGTTTTAATCATTTTCTTGAATATTAGTATGGATTTAACATTTTTTACATTGTCCTCAAGTCCATTCCAAAGATTAATTCCTCTTATTGTAGTTGACCTACCCTTTAAACTGGTTCTAAACTTAGGTTTAACAAACATTTCTATTCCCTTTAAATTATAGCAACTCATCCTTTTCACAAAATAGGTTTGAATGTTAGATGGTAGTGAGGAAGTGTGGGCCTTATACATAAGTAAAAGAATATTATAATCAACCAATTCATAAAACTTGAGTGATTTCAATTGACAAAATAAAGTATTCGAAGGATGACAATAAGATTTCCTCATTATAATTCGTACAGCTTTTTTTTGCAAAATAAAAATAGGCTTAGTTGTTGTCCTACATGCTGTACCCCAAATATTTACACAATAAATTAAATGCGGAACTATAATCGTGTTATAAAGCAAGTGTAAAGCAGTATTATTTAACAAATCCCTTACTCTATACAATACCGCAATTGATTTAGATATTTTAGTTTTAACAATAGATATATGCTGTTTCCAAGATAATCTGTCATCAATAATTACACCCAGAAACTTTACCTCACTCGACATATCTTAATACCATCAATTTCAAAAGAAAAATCCAAAGTTGTTTTTTTTACTAAATATCATAAAATTGGTTTTCTCAATATTCAATGATAACTTATTTCGTTTAAACCAAATTTGTATCTTTTGGAACTCATTTTTTACCATCACAAACATCTTTTCCAAGTCTTCACCCAAACAAAAGAAAGTGGTGTCATCAGCAAATAAAACACATTTGAGGATATCAGACACTTCATTTAAATCATTCATATATAAAATAAACAACTTTGGTCCAAGGACTGAACCTTGTGGTACTCCACATGAAGTTCTGAGTAACTTAGACCGTACATTATCCATCTGAACAAATTGTTTTCTATCTGTCAGATAACTACTGATCCACTGCAATGCAGGTCCTCTGATACCATATTGATTTAATTTAGTAATTAATATAGTATGATCTATAGTATCAAAAGCCTTCTTTAAATCCACAAATAAACTTATACAGTACAATGTTTTTTTTCATCAACTGCTGTTGTAACTTGTTCCATCAATTCCATCAAAGCCAAGGATGTAGAATTATTTGATCTGAAACCATATTGACTATTGCTCAAAATATTTTGTTTGTCAAGGAATCTATCTAGTCTATTCACAAACAATCTTTCGAGAATTTTTGAAAATTGTGGCAAAAGCGATATAGGTCTATAATTACTATATATACACTTATCACCATTTTTAAATAGAGTAATTACTTTAGCAGTTTTCATTCTGTCAGGAAAAATGCCTTTTAAAAATTACAAATATATGTAAATGCCACAGTGACACGACTCATTATTTCCTTTACTACCACCATATCCAAATCTTCACAATCCTTTGATCTTTTATCTGCAATATTATTTACTATTTTTATAATTTCTTCCTCATTTGTTCCATCCAAAAACATACTGTTAACACAATCCGTTTTTATATTACTAACATTAATATCTACTTTAGGAATCATTGCTGCAAGACTAGACCCAACATTTACAAAATAATCATTAAATCCATTAACAATTTCCCTCTCATCATGGATTTCAACATCGTTTTCCACAAAATGTTGTGAGAGCCTTGTTCCCACCTTATGCTTATCTAGAACACTGTTAATTACTTTCCATGTAGAACGCATATCACCACCACATTTATGTAACAATTCGCTATAGTATGCCTTTTTGTGTTTCTTTATAATCCCAACTAATTTATTTTTGTACTTTTTGTATTTAGCCTCAGCCTCCTGAGTTCTAGATTTCAAGAAACATGAATACAGATGATTTTTTTTGTACATGCATTTCTCAAACCTTTGGTCATCCAAGGATGATCAAATACATTTTTCCTTTTGTAATTTTCTTGTACACAATTTTTTTTAAATAGGACCTCCAAAATCTTCATAAAGATATCATAAGATTTATTTACATCATCAACATACACATCATCCCATGTTTGGTTATCCAAATCAATTTTAAATTTATCTAATGCTCTTTTTGATGTGTTTATTATTTTTACCTTTTCTTGGGATAGATTTGATTCTACCAAAATTTTTATAAATACAGAAAACAGGTAAGTGATCACTGAGATCAGTCTTTAGAATGCCACTCATTACATCACCACTATTTACATTTGTAAAAAATATTATCAATTATTGTAGCACTTTGAAGTGTGATTCTTGTTGGATTGGATATTAATGGATGCAGATTTGAACTATACATTGAATTTATGAATGTTCTGGTGTTATTTGTATCAGTAATATTTCCCATATCAATATTGAAATCTCCACACAAAAAAAGTTTTTATTTCTGCTCTTTTCTAGTAGCTCTAAAATTTTATCAGTAAATAACTCAATGTTTGAGGATGGAGATTGATAAACACAGCTTACAATTATATTTTTACCATTATTATTTATGATTTCAATTGTTATCATTTCTAACATATTATCAACGATTATAGACATTTTGCTAATTAATTTACATTTAATTTCATTTTTTATGAATATTGCCACACCTCCACCTCTTTTGTTTTTTCTGTTCATGTGATGTAATGCATATCCATCGATGTAAGCATTACTTATATTTCTTTCATTTAACCAGGTTTCCGATAGTGCTATTATTTTAAAACGTTGATTTAATCCATTTAAGTAGTCTGATATGTTAGATATGTTTGCATTCAAACTTCTGCAATTTAAGTGTACAATAGACACATTTTCATTGTTTAAGTTTATATTGTTAAACTGATCATTATCGTAATATTTGCTTTCATTACCAATTGGAAAATAATTACTATCTATGACCTCTTCAACATTCAGTACAGAGTCATCAAACGTCATTTAATTCAATGTATTTGTCCATTTAGTATTTTTGTATTGTCTATTTACAATTATATACAATATGTAAATTATTTTCTACTAGATTTGTTTATATTTATCCAAGTCCTTCATTTCCTTTATTATTTTCGGTTGTGATTAGGGGTTGAACGAGTACATCATTTTTAACCTCGACATTAACATAAAAAAAACTCGAACGACGCTCGAGTAGCCGATGACGTCACAGTGTCTTACGATGCAAAATAAATAAATAAATATAAATGCCTAAAAACGTCTTTACAAAAAGAAAAAAAAGACCAACAAAGCATTGGGAGCATTTATTATGCTCCTATCATTTATCATACTGCACATAAGTCACAGGAAAAACAAAACTATTAGTTATATTAATAATATTAAAAGTGAAAGTATAAGGCGATGAAAACCGAAACTTAAAAAACAAATGGGGCCACAGCCACACCGTACCACCGCCTGCAGCTGTGCAATTTAGGTTTACTTTTAGAGATTGTGTTTATAGGTTTTTGGTAGCTCTAGAGAGATGAATATTTGTTTTTTTTGTTTGTGAAACGAGAGAGATGAAGCCGTTTCGGCCGTGTTATATATGGGACCTGCATTGCAACACTGCCCTCTGCTGTCACAATCTACTACAAAGAAAGTCAACACGAAGTAGCGCATTTTATAAAATTATAAACTGTTTTACCTTTTTGACAAGACGGCCTGCTCCATTAACATCCGTGCGCACACAGGAATCCATTTTGTAGCGTCTACTAAAAGCTAAAAGCTGCCCCGCGCGCTGTGAAATGTGAAATGTGACGTCACTACGGGTACCCGAGGTGGACAAAAAAGCCTCGATAGAAGTCAAAGCACTCGATCTGTCGAAAACTCGGTTATTCTGTTAATGCACTAGTTGTGATACATCATGTTCCTTTATCCAAATTTTACCATTTCTCGTCCATGTTGAGAATATTTTTTTTTGTTGCTTTTTTAATAACCGTGCAAATGTGCAAGATTTCCGGTTTTTTTTTTTTGGTTAAATGTTCATTTATATAAACATTTGTACCCTTTAGTTTTTTTGCCTGCATTATTATATTGTTCCTTACTTTCATGCTAATGAATTTCATAACAATAACCGGTTTAGATTTGTCCATTTTACTTGGCAGGGTATGACACAAGGAGATGTCCTCATGACTGATGTCAATCTTCTTGGTCTGCAGAAAAGAGACCACCTGCTTTTCCAAGATCCGTTTGTCCTGTGGAGAAGAATCTTCAGTGGTTTCTTCTCCAGATGTTGCTTGAATATGATTTTTTTCATATCTAAGCCAGTTATGATGAGATTTTCTTGTCTTGAAAGCTGCTCCAATTGATCAAGTCGTTCTTCAAGTAGTATTATTGTTTTATCCTTGAGATTTATTTGTAGTTTTAATTGTTTAACTTCATCAAACAATCCCATCAAAAGTTTCAGCTGGGATGTTATTGTTGAAATTTCTGCGCTCATGAAGCTCAAGGACTTTTTTATCTCGTCTAGATCATCCGAGCCTGAGTCTAAATGGTCCAGTTTTTTTTGTTCAGATTTAGCCATTACTCACAAAACGTCGTAGGACCCACTCCAGAATATAATAGCTCCAGACGCTCCAGGACACCACTGCAGCTGATCAGCTCCCTCAGATCCAAAACGGCGGCCCTCTCCTGCACTGCTGCACCACGTCCAGCAGCTCACGTCCTCTACGAGGTACACCTGCCTCCAGTCCTCCACCAGAACTCCGCCACCAGCGCCCACCGGATCCACCGCACCTCGTCCAGCAGTCCAATCCCCACGTCTCGACAGCCGAAGCTCACGTCCACACGTCAGGTCCACCTGCTCACAAATTCCAGTCCGGCACCCGGTTTCTGCCACCCCACAGCCCACCAGATCCAAGGCTCAGACCTTCAGCTCACGCTGCTCCGACCGTGAGACTCCAGCCACCCCTCCTGAGACGACAGCCGCCAACGCAGCAGGTGTCACAGAACAGGTGTCAGCCAACGCCCAAGGACCCGAATGCTCAAAAAAGAACGGGTCCCACAGCTCCAAATGTCCACAGATCCAGCGGAAATAAATTTCCTTAGGCATTGGAAGGTTTGTAAAAATTATTTAAAATGATTAGACTGTTCAAAAATTGTTTGAATTAAAGATTTGTTTGTTCAGTGACGGAGCGCTCCTGCGCACGTCCGCTCCTGCACAAAGTGATGACTTTTATGTTAGGTCAGTGAATCTTACTGGCTATAAGGAAAATACTAATTGAAGATGTCTTTGAACAATCGGACTCAGACACAAAATCTTCGAATTTAGTGAGATAGCAAATTAAAATGTGTATGCGGTGTACTTATAGTTGTGAAACCAAACTTTCCCAAGGATATAATTAGATGATGTAGCATCAAAATATGATAATTATTATAATATTATATCTTAAAAGACATTTATTTTTTTAAATAGTAAATACAAAACAAGTTTTGTTCAACAGACAATACTTTCCTCCAGCTATCAAATGTAGTTTTAGCTTAAATTGCCACAACTGATACAAACATAATCTGCCAGAAACTGAATTCTTTGTTGAAAACCAAGAAGACGTAAAACAACAACAACAACAACAACAAAAACAACTACAACAACAACAACAACAACAACAACATTAAGTATGTAGCGTTTTGTAGCGTCTACTAAAAGCTAAAAGCCACCCGCGCGCTGTGAAATGTGAAATGTGACGTCCCTACGGGTACCCGAGGTGGACAAAAAAGCCTCGATAGAAGTCAAAGCACTCGATCTGTCGAAAACTCGGTTATTCTGTTAATGCACTAGTTGTGATACATCATGTTCCTTTATCCAAATTTTACCATTTCTCGTCCATGTTGAGAATATTTTTTTTTGTTGCTTTTTTAATAACCGTGCCGCATGTGCAAGATTTCCGTTTTTTTTTTTTGGTTAAATGTTCATTTATATAAACATTTGTACCCTTTAGTTTTTTTGCCTGCATTATTATATTGTTCCTTACTTTCATGCTAATGAATTTCATAACAATAACCGGTTTAGATTTGTCCATTTTACTTGGCAGGGTATGACACAAGGAGATGTCCTCATGACTGATGTCAATCTTCTTGGTCTGCAGAAAAGAGACCACCTGCTTTTCCAAGATCCGTTTGTCCTGTGGAGAAGAATCTTCAGTGGTTTCTTCTCCAGATGTTGCTTGAATATGATTTTTTTCATATCTAAGCCAGTTATGATGAGATTTTCTTGTCTTGAAAGCTGCTCCAATTGATCAAGTCGTTCTTCAAGTAGTATTATTGTTTTATCCTTGAGATTTATTTGTAGTTTTAATTGTTTAACTTCATCAAACAATCCCATCAAAAGTTTCAGCTGGGATGTTATTGTTGAAATTTCTGCGCTCATGAAGCTCAAGGACTTTTTTATCTCGTCTAGATCATCCGAGCCTGAGTCTAAATGGTCCAGTTTTTTTTGTTCAGATTTAGCCATTACTCACAAAACGTCGTAGGACCCACTCCAGAATATAATAGCTCCAGACGCTCCAGGACACCACTGCAGCTGATCAGCTCCCTCAGATCCAAAACGGCGGCCCTCTCCTGCACTGCTGCACCACGTCCAGCAGCTCACGTCCTCTACGAGGTACACCTGCCTCCAGTCCTCCACCAGAACTCCGCCACCAGCGCCCACCGGATCCACCGCACCTCGTCCAGCAGTCCAATCCCCACGTCTCGACAGCCGAAGCTCACGTCCACACGTCAGGTCCACCTGCTCACAAATTCCAGTCCGGCACCCGGTTTCTGCCACCCCACAGCCCACCAGATCCAAGGCTCAGACCTTCAGCTCACACTGCTCAGACCGTGAGACTACAGCCACCCCTCCTGAGACGACAGCCGCCAACGCAGCAGGTGTCACAGAACAGGTGTCAGCCAACGCCCAAGGACCCGAATGCTCAAAAAAGAACGGGTCCCACAGCTCCAAACGTCCACAGATCCAGCGGAAATAAATTTCCTTAGGCATTGGAAGGTTTGTAAAAATTATTTAAAATGATTAGACTGTTCAAAAATTGTTTGAATTGAAGATTTGTTTGTTCAGTGACGGAGCGCTCCTGCGCACGTCCGCTCCTGCACAAAGTGATGACTTTTATGTTAGGTCAGTGAATCTTACTGGCTATAAGGAAAATACTAATTGAAGATGTCTTTGAACAATCGGACTCAGACACAAAATCTTCGAATTTAGTGAGATAGCAAATTAAAATGTGTATGCGGTGTACTTATAGTTGTGAAACCAAACTTTCCCAAGGATATAATTAGATGATGTAGCATCAAAATATGATAATTATTATAATATTATATCTTAAAAGACATTTATTTTTTTAAATAGTAAATACAAAACAAGTTTTGTTCAACAGACAATACTTTCCTCCAGCTATCAAATGTAGTTTTAGCTTAAATTGCCACAACTGATACAAACATAATCTGCCAGAAACTGAATTCTTTGTTGAAAACCAAGAAGACGTAAAAAAAATAAAATAAAACAACAACAAAAACAACAACAACAACAACAACATTAAGTATGTAGTTTTAAATTTTGTCTGGACCTGCCAGTAACCAACGGAGATGGCATAACTCATACAGAAACAGTTTAAAACAAACATGAGAAAGAGAACTGACTCCAAAAGATCTTGTCTCCTGTTAAAGAAACTATAGAATACTTGCTTAAGGCATATGAACTATTTTCCAAACTCAAAAAGTATACAATCTGAGTTTAGCTTTGGGATGTTTTCTACCCAGCATCAGTGGAATTTAAGACTTTAGAAATAAAATGTAATATTCTTGCTGAACTTAAGCTTCTTGTGCTACAGTCTCAGATTTTTCCCAGCTACAGAATAAGACACAAGTCTCTCCACCTCAGCAGGGCTCCGGTGCTCTGAAGAATTATACTATTGAAGGATGGGTGCTATATTTATCATTGCCATACCAGGATTGGTGAACACTCTTTTTGCTGTAAACATGCAAAGCCAATTAAAAAAAGTTTGCATGTTAATTTAACTTGGAAATCTATTCATTCTAAAGAGAATGTGCTTGTCATTGCTGCACACTGTACAAATATACAACTCTGTCCTTGTCTGTTGCCATGACTTCAGTGCCATGCCTTAAAATTGGTTATTCACTTAAGTGATTTTGAACAGTTGCCTCAAACAACAGTCTAAAAGCACTTTGACCATTGTATTGATCTTCAAAAATATAAAATAAAAACTGAAAGATGAAGGAAGATTAGAACATTTAAACAAGTGGGCTAAACTTCTCCAAGGTCAGGCAGAACTTCTTACAAACTGTGTTCTGTAGGATTCCTCAGAACTTTAAGAAAAGTTTAAAGTTGCCAGACAGGGTATTCTTATCCTGCAATAAAGTATTACCTTCCTCCTCTACTGTTCTATTTCTTTTCAAGAAAATATGAAAGTAATCTTTCTAAAAAGACAAATCGCATGTTCACTATACAGAAAAGTGATGGGAAGAAGGTGGGCGGTAAAGAGAGGCGGACAGAGTTGTGGTCTCATTATAAAGTAATCACTAAGAGTAAAGGTCAGGTGGCTGTTACAACAGCTATAAAATACTGAGTGGACTGGAAAAGGCAGGATGGAGGGAAAGAGAGTGACATATCACAAATGAAATACGAAGACAGCACATGAGACAGACAGAAGCAGAGAGGTGAGCTCAGCTCTCAAGTACAGCCATAAAGTACTGCCAGAAGGTTCAGGAAGAAATTATTCTGGGGTGAGGAGGAGAGAGATCTAATTGAGTGGCTGTGATCCAGGGACTTTATATTCTCTATAGTTTCTGGAGTTAAGAACCAGTTTAATCAATTAAGGAGATTAAAAATGTTATTTCAACTAAGAATGTATACATATGACAACTCAAAGTTTCAAATACAGTATCATGTGAATGGTTTAACGCCAAGCATGTATCCTATTATTAGTCAATACTTACAGTTTTAAAAGAAAGCTTTTAAGAAAAATACCAAATGTTAAACAAAACAGCAAATTTAGCCTTATCCTAACTGGATAAAATTGTTAACAGAATGTTAACAAGTAGATCGTCTTTTTGCCCAACCTAGTTTTTTGTTGTTGTCAAACTTTAACTCAAAACAGTGATCAGAAAAGGAACAAAGAACATGAAGTGGGTGACTTCTACATGCATGTTGCTCAATAATTATTATTTTTTGTTATTGTGAGATCAGGTTCAGGTGAAAGTTTGTGTGTGTTGCCATGACAATGCACATCTGCAATAGATGCATTTTGTTATATAAGTTATGTTTGCTGTAAATGTCAAAATGTGTTGGTTTAGAGTTTTTTCCTCTCAGGCCATCTAGGTTTATTAATTTATTTTTGAAACATCTGTTGCAATTATTGCTTCTTATTGATAAAGACCAATATTTTTGTGCATGGGTGTCTAGTTTTGGGTTCATTTCATGTAATTGCACATATATGTGTGATTTTTCTTCTGTCCAATAGTAAAAAAAATCTCTAACGTTTTAGTTAATTTTAAAAAAATCAATTGATAATATTCTGAAATGTATATTCCCTTCATCTGGTAGATTTTCTCCTAGTTGCAAAGCTTGACTGAAACACCATGATGACCTGTATGGCAGAGGAACAAAACTCTGCTTGAGGAAAAAAAATGTGAGTTTGTATGGAGCTTGTCAGAGAGTCAGAATCAGAGATTCTTTGTCATTGGCACACCATGTGGTACATGTGGTGGAACAAAATTATGTACACAGGGTCCCATCCAACAATAAAATGTAAAAGAAAAACAGTAATAAGATCTAAGATATGAACTAAGAAAAACATAACTGAAAATACACTAAGCACTAATAGCATTAAAACAATGCACTGAACAGCAGCACAAACATGAGTCTGTGTGAGCAGATGGGCACGAATGAACACAGCAACATGAAACGGATCAGCAGCAACGTGAAACAGCTCAGCAGCAACATGAAACAGATCAGTAGCAACATGAAACATATCAGCAGCAACATGAAACATATCAGCAGCAACATGAAACATATCAGCAGCAACATGAAACATATCAGCAGCAACATGAAACATATCAGCAGCAACATGAAACATATCAGCAGCAACATGAAACATATCAGCAGCAACATGAAACATATCAGCAGCAACATGAAACATATCAGCAGCAACATGAAACATATCAGCAGCAACATGAAACATATCAGCAGCAACATGAAACATATCAGCAGCAACATGAAACATATCAGCAGCAACATGAAACATATCAGCAGCAACATGAAACATATCAGCAGCAACATGAAACATATCAGCAGCAACATGAAACATATCAGCAACAACATGAAACAGATCAGCAGCAACATGATATGACACAGTGATTATCCTGGTTAGATATTCATGAGTCTAACAGCCTCAGGGTAGAAGTTCCTGAGTCTAGTGGTTCTACACTTAATGCTCCTTAACCTCCTTCCTGAGGGGAGTGGGG
Organism: Garcialebias charrua; assembly: GCA_038048925.1. Taxonomy (NCBI): domain Eukaryota; kingdom Metazoa; phylum Chordata; class Actinopteri; order Cyprinodontiformes; family Rivulidae; genus Garcialebias; species Garcialebias charrua. The sequence continues at coordinate 4,749 of JBBPBX010071459.1, read as the reverse complement.
TAAAATGTGTGTGTGCTGGGTGAGTGGGGTCCTTCATGATGCAGGTGGCTCTTTTCCTGCATCTGGAGGTGTAGATGTCTGTGATGGTGGGGAGACTGACTCCAACATCTTCTGTGCAGCCTTCACCACTCTCTGTAAAGCTTTTCTTTCTGCAGCTGTGCAGCCTCCATGCCACACGTTGATGCTGGAGCACAGGATGCTCTCCACTGCACACCTGTAGAAGGAGGTGAGGACTGAGCTTCCCAGACCAGTTCGTCTCAGCTGCCTGAGGAAGTAGAGTCTTTGATGAGCTTTCTTGATCAGGCTGGTGTTGTTGTTGTCCCAGCTGAGGTTGTCATTCATGTGTACACCCAAGTGCATGTAGCTGGAGACCACTTCCACCACAGATCTTCCTATGTTCAGGGGTGTGTAAGCGTAATTGTTCCTGTGTGTGTTTGGAATGTTGGGTGTGTTTGTGTACAAATAACCTAAATTTTTGGTGATTAAATGCATTTTATTAAAATATAGATTAATAACTTTATATATATATATATATACATCTCAGGAAATAAAAGTTTAATTGGAGTGAAACAGTTCTGGTTTCATATTAATTAAAGGAAACTGCAGAGAATATTTCAGAGGTGTAACAGCACTGAAGTTACTAAGAGTTTACAAACATATTTACAGATTAGAAAACATATGTTAAAATTTGAATATTATTTTAAACGTATGTAGTTACAAACTTTTATCAAATCACTCATTACTCCAACATTAAATCTACTAGTGCAGGGTGTGGAGTCGAGTGATAATCGTGTTTCTTACTGAGCTGCAGCTGTTGTGTTCTCCTCCTCCTCGCTGTCCTCTCTGCTGCTTCTCCCAAACCCCCGGTCATGGAAGGGAGAATTATTCCACTGGAACAATGCAGGTACAGCTCCTTTTTAACCACTGTTTGATGCTGGCTCTTGAATATCCTGAGGTTTAAAACGCCGGCTACTAACCCGAGTGTTAGCTTTAAAGGCTAACTTGGTTAGCCACGAACTGTGGCATTAAATGTTCAAAACTAAGCGCTCTATTGTCCCTGCTATTCACTGGACACAACGGCACACAACAAATCTCACTTGTTGTACCAGTAGCTCACAGATAATTTACCTTTTGTGTCTTTTACATGGTCTAGTTCTAGAAGCTACCGCTAACAACAACTGCAGTGGACTGGAACCGGAAGTGCAGTGTATGTCCTACATTTTAACGGAAGTACGTCACCACTACCCGTGGCATATAGCCTATTATGTATGCTTCTGTGCGGGTGCCTTTATTTAATATTCTATCCACCCATCCATTAAATTTTACCCGCTTCTCTTTTTTCGGGTAACAGTGGTCACTGATTCTCATGTCCAACCATCACTGTGTGAGAAGCGGGGTACACCCTGGACAGGTCGCATGTCCATCACAGGGACACATGGAGACAAACGAGACAAATAAACATTCACTCTCTCACTCACACCTAGAGGCAATTTAGTGTTACCAGTAAGTTTAACATGAAGGTTTTTGGTCTGTGGGAGGAAACCGGAATACCTGGAGAAAACCCATGCATGCACGGAGAGAGCATGCAAACTCAACCCAGAATGGTTCCAGGCCGGGATTTGAACCGCTGACCTGCTCTCTGAGATATGGCAGCTCTACCAACTGTACCACCATGCCACCTATTTAAGAGTCTAGTTGCACACAAAGATCTTGAAAACACACAAACAATAAACAAAACATAGCCTTTTTTTTTTCTTTTTATTGCATAGCGTTTAGCACATATCTTTAAAAAAATCTCAGGAAAAATTACTTAAGAACAAAAGGCTGCCTCTTGCTCATAATTTGAATAGAATTTGTGAATCTTTGCGTATTCCTATGTTCATAAAATACTTTTTTTTTAAGCACAATCTCTGCTGGATTTGTGAGTTTATTGTCAGTTAATACAGATTTGTTGAGAAATACAAGTCGTTCACATAAAATCACAGTATCCTGACTGAATTATGT
>JBBPBX010071458.1:6740-18315 GCA_038048925.1 Garcialebias charrua | reverse complement strand
CTGCCCCCTGTTGGTTAAAAGACGTTGACAGATGAGTTTTCTCAAATACATCATGAAAGAAGTCAGCATTTTTATGGTGAATTACCAGCTTTTAAAATTGTTCTGTACACAAACAAAAACTCCTGTTTATTTTAAATAAAAATTTTAGAATAACAAAGGTACAGACACACAATTTGTGCTCATTTTAAATACTGAAGAGATTTAAAATAACACTCAAAAAGCATTTTTTTTATTTGATTTTCAAATTAAATAAAAAAAAAAAATGATGGAGAACAGAGAATTTCCACATTAAGCTCCTCACATCTCTGAATTTTAAACAGAATTGGTGTGCACAACTGCACACTTTCAGTTAAAAATGGCATTTTAACGTTTTTCTGTGTAAAATTAATGACTCCAGTTTATTTTAAATGAAAAGTTTAAAACAACGAACATAACGTCCTTTTTCACTCCTGATAACTGTCAAATGCAGTACGAAATCAGTTTCACTGAGACTGCAAGACATCTTTTTAAAGGCATGCTCAAGCAGCATCCTGTCACATTTTAGTGAAGTCATTGCATTTAAGTCAGCCCTCTTTTATAAGCGTTTGAGTAAGAAAAACGGAAATCAGGCTGCTTGGGTTAGTTAGTAACTGTTGTTTGAACGTAAGTTCTATTTTAAAGTTAACACTGCAAGAGTGCATTTAACTTTTACAAAGTTCATTGAGGGTAAAAACCTGAAATAAGGTACCTATGAATACTTATTACACAGTGAAACGCGTAAACCTCAGCTGATTAGTTTATTTGACTCAGTGCTACATTAAAAGTGAATATTTATTTGCAAACACTAACATGAGAACAATCTTTTGATTTTTTTCACACAAAATCAAAACTAAAAGATGGGAGATAACAATTATGATCAAGCTTTACAGCTGCTCACAGCAAAGCTTGAATCGTTAAGGCTTAGTAACATTCGCAGAAGAGAAACTTTTCAACAAGAAAAACTTAAGTTAAAACGTGAGATCAAACGAATTCAAAACAAAAAGATGGGAGATAACGATTGTGATGAAGCTTTACAGCTGCACACAGAAATACTTGAATTGTTCAGGCAAGATAACATTCGCAGAAGAGAAAATTTTCAACAAGAACAACTTGAGTTAAAAAGTGAGATTGAGCAATTAAAAATAAAACGGCGTGCTATAAATGGTTTTGATGTTCGTCAACTCCCTGACCCGATCTGGTTAAAAACAAAACCAGAGCGTGAACTACATTACCAAGAAAAGGTCAAATCCCACTCGCTGGAGCTGGAAGGGACAAGTTCATCAACTCCCTCTCCTAAAAAAGGCGAGAAAAAACATGTTTTTCAAACTAACAAACCACAACAGGAACCTGCCCGCTGGAACAATGAGCCAGAGTGGCTCAGACAAGACCCAGAGTACATAAAACGATTTCAAAGGACGAGCACACGTCCTGTCCCTGCACCTCGGACGAAGCTGCCCGAGATAAGCAAAAAACCACAAACGGTGGACGCCCGCTCTTTAAGTGACCCTCCGCGGTCTACACCGAGCAAAGGCCCTGCCCCTGCACTGCGGACTGGACAGTCCGGGAGTAGCAAAAGGTCACAGAAGTTCCAGGAAAAAGGCAACATACCTCTATGCTCTGAGGAGATAGTGGACATAAGTTGGTTGTTTGAAAACTTGAATGATACAGAGGATGACCGAACTGGTACATTGAGTGACCTTGTCTTTGATAACTCAGAGCACATGGATAACTCAGAGCACACAGTTAGTGACATCAATAGCAAAGGACAAAAAGAAAAACGTCTCGAAAAAGGCCTTGAGCTACAACATCAGTTTAAACAATCAGTGATGAAACAGTGCGCTGTAACTGCTGTTGAGGCTCACATGCAAAACAAAACACCCTCTGAGGTGTGCCCAGGTCAAAAGGTCGTATCCCAGTCGCAAAAAATAGGCGAGGTTCTCTCTCCTATAGAAAGCGAGAATAAACACCGTCGTCTCAAAGGTCCTCTGACCTCAGAAGAGGCCGAGAACATGCGTCGGTTGATAAAAGAGTTGGATGATATTAGCAAGAATGAACAAGATTGTCAAACTGACATACAACAAAAAGTTGGTACCAGTTGGAACAGTGACTCAAAATGGTTTAAAGGGAGCCCCGCCCCTGAAGCACCTCAGATTGAAAAATCTGAGACAAGCAACGAACCACAAAAGGTAGGTGTTCACTCTCTAAGAGACCCACAACGGTTCAGATCGAACCAGATGGGTGAAAACCAAGGTCCATCGGTGGGTGGACTTCAAAAGAAATTGAAGGATGAGGACCTATACTCATGTAACTATGCGTGGTCCCAACAGACACCCCTGAGCCTTGGAACTGCACCTCCCGCGCCTCGAACAGAACAGTTCGAGACAGGCAAAGAGTCACGAATGTCCCGGAATAATGGCCCAACACCTCTATGCTCGGAAGAGACAGAGGAAGTAAGTAGTTTGTCAGTAGATTTGAATGTTACTGTGCTTGACCAACCTGATACAATGAGTGGCGTTATCATTGATAATGACACTATCAACATTGACCAACCTGGAGCGATGTGTAGCACTGTCTTTCACAAAGACTCAGAGCACACAAATAACTCAGCGCACACTACTACCAACATTGCCATGGATGTTGACAGCAAACCAATTGCTGACACACAACAACATCCTGAAGGTCATGATGCTGACAGCGAACAAGATGCTGACAGTAAGCAAGATTACACAGACAGAGTCACACGTGAACAGAAACGTGGGCCAAGACCTGTGAGGTTTCTGTGTAACTTTATACAAAGGGGGGTGGCTAAGAAAGCTTACCTGCCTATCACACTGGAAGGTGTCCTTGAGCGTGAAGCCCTCCTGGATGGTAGTGCTGATATAACCATTATGTCGGCCAAGCTGTTCGAGGAGCTGAGGACCGCCGCTAACGGTGTTGACAGGCAAATACCCTTTGAGAAATGTGCTATTGAGCTACAGGGTCTCGCAGAGACGAGAACAACCCTAACAGCTATGGCTATGGTTCACATGCAGATTGGCGAAATGACACTACACCACCCGGTGTACGTGTCTAAACTTGACTCATTCCCATTTTTGGTTGGCCAAGATTTTATAAACCGCTTCAACGCGATTATAGATTATGGTCAACAGGAAATGTGGGCAACAGTGAGAAAACCCCTGCCAATAAAAGTGCCTCCTCGTTGTGGTACAGACTGCCTAACCGCAGGTACCGCAGTGGCCACGAGGGACTCCCCAACCGTGGTCACAAGCCCGGTAAGTGAACCTTCAACTACAGGTGAGACAGAAGAGACCCAAAAGTTGGACCAATCTCTGGCCCAACAAGAGAACCTCCTCTGTGAGCTGACACATTCAGCACTCCCTGACCACTACCTACCACAGGTAGTGAAAGGTGTTGAGATCCAAGGATCCCACACCGATGACGCTGTACTGTCCTCTGAGACGGGTAATTCGGCAATCAACCAAGCTTTCAATGAAACCTTGGTTCAAGGGCATCTGAGTCCAGAAGATGACAGTCAACCAAACGCTGACAGTCACTTGGACATCATTGTTGCAGACTACGAGGACCCCTCTTCAGACAAGAAGGGGGCAAACTCACATTACCTACCACAGGTAGAGAAAGGTGTGGAGATCCAAGGACCCCACACCGAGGCTGCTGTACTGTCCCCTGGGACAGGTAAATCGGCTATCAGCCAAGCTTTCAATGAAACCTTGGTTCAGGAGCATTTGAGTCTAGAACTAGTCAGAAATGACATAGTTTTTACCGACTCAAAGAGCCTCTCTTCAGTCGAGAGGTGGGAAGACGCACACAACGACAGTGACCCGTCGCAGTCTGTACAATCAGACACACCAGCGATTGCGCCGACAGTTGTGACACACCTGAATTACACGGAAAGAGGTAAACGTAAGAAGATACGTTGGCCAAATCCTAAACGATTCCTGTGTACCGTCTTCTCTCAGCTGCGCGAACAGCTTAAACTAAACGGTGGCATCCTAACTTGTGCCCATGGACGGACGTCCTCACCTGTGTTCGTGGTCCCCCATGACCAAAGGGGGGTGATGTTAGGCCATGCCAAAGACAAAGATTTGAATGTACACCTCAGAAACACTTTTGCTTTCGCCCAGAAAAACCTGGAAAAATCCGCTGAAGGACGCAAGGCGTACTACGACCAGAAGGCCTCTCATAATGAACTCCAAGTGGGAGACAGAGTCTGGTACTATACGTTCGCTCCAGCAACCGGGAAAGGAGGGTCCGAGACCGGAACTCTCGCCCGCAAACTAATGCCCAGGTGGACTGGACCTCATCTGATAACAGACAAAGTGTCCTCAGTCGTCTACGAAATCAAAATCAGCAAAGGCCGCAAAGAGCCAATTGCTAAATGGGTACATCGAAATCAGATCAAACCTTACAAGGCGTTCAATGACTCCACAAAAGACAAAGATCTCACAAACACACCGACTTCATGGGATAATAAGGTCGTCCAAACACAAGTTAGTAAATAAACTAATCAGGTTTAAACTACCGTATTTTCCACCCTATAAGTCGCATTGTCCAATTTGAACTTAGAAACGCTAAGCCTAAAACCCACAACAAAAAACTAACCTTAACAACCGTTTAAATCCACGAGATTTAATTTGACCTCGGTCATAAAGTTGAGACCTGTTTTTCTTGTGTGTTGCACTTTGGAATCTGACGACAAGAGTGTGTCGAAGCAGTGAAACGTTGTTTCCTTGTTGTTTAGTCATTACTGTTGTCATTAGTTGAGATACTGTTTGGTTCTGAACACTCCCAGCCAAAAAGGTTTTGTATTAACATTGGTTAATGAATGATATGGATTTAACTATGCCAACATGCAGTTCGTTTTGTTAAATCTCAATCGTCGAAGAGTCAATGTAGTTTAAAGCTACTCAAGGTACAATAAACTACACTGGTCTCATAATTTCTAAATTGAACCGATTCGATCGTTTCTATTCTAGATTATCTATTCATTTTGATGAGTCTCGCCATAGACTTCAAAATTTATTAGGAATACCAAATCCTACGTCGTTCGTCTAAAAGACAACAGACATTTAGATCAAACTATATTTCATTTTTATTTTAGTTTAACCTAAACTAAGTAATGAATGGAGGAATAGTTTGGAATTAGAGGCCTTCGTTACAGAAGCCCTCCAAAATTTTATAGGTACAAATCCCTATATCTAAATTTACAGAATTGATCCACCCCTTAATTGGTAAGTGTAGCTGATCTAAACCATGATAGCTTACATACCAGGTGCATATAGGTAAGGCTTAATGTAAAATCCCAATCATAAGCCCACCTTAAAAATCCACATAATTGCATGACACATAGAACCAGAGTGGCACTGACTGGAAACCAACCAGCCAACAACCTTCGATGTGGGGACCTGCAGCTCCAACGCTTGGTCTTCAACCTTCATCCAAGGGTCGCCTCCTCTGCGTCAATCGAGGGATCCCCTCTACATGCTGATTATGAAAACAATTGGTGCTGATCAATCAACAAAACTAATCGTTGTGGAATTACTGCTATGGAATTACCGCTGTGGATTATAAGACTTTGTTTCCCAAAGGATCGCAGACTTTGTTTTCCAGGAGTTAACAGACTTTGTTTTCCAAAGGAGTAAAAGCTTTTCGCAATGGGATTACCTCTGAACAGTATGAAATTTCCAAAAACTTTATGGGATTATAATTTTTGATTTTTCTTTTCCACTTGCTGGATTACTTCAAGATCAAAGACAGTTCAAGGTTTCCTTTCGTGTTGGACCCCATCCCCAAGGACTGGCGATGGCTTCCAAAAGGGGGGAGATGTAATGGACCTACCCAGGGTCAAATTAAGGTTTTTGAACTGTCCAGTGATGACCTTTACTGACCACTCAGTAAAGCAAGACATTTACTACATAATCATTCATTTAGCTATAATCTGATAAATATAGTCACCAAAAGAGACTATTTCTATCTTTGATTTTATTCTAATGTGATCAAAAGAATAACTTTTGTCATTTTCATGATGTGTGCTTTTTAAGCTGTGTTATTCTGTGAGAGTTAAACTGTGTCCACTGCTGTGTTAAAGGGAAATATCGGGTCACAGAGACCCGACTGTTTTGTTTAGAAATAAGAAGACAGTTTAATCAGTTGTTTTTCATGAACAAGGCTCCAGCTTTCTCTGTCTGTTCCTAAACATTTCCCTCTGCTCTGGCTTTAACCTTGGGTATGATAAGGCAAGTGAACTCCTCTCTGTGTTCCTGTCTTTTTAAGTTCTAACTGTGCGGAAACGCTTCAGTCTTTGAATGGACAGAGAGTTTGAATGGACGGAGACCTGAAAGCTCTCTGCCTTGCAGCTGGTCAAGCTTGGTCAAGAGCCAAAGACTAACTTGTCAGCTAGAACTGATGGACGCCTCCATCCAGTTCCCCGAGCAAAAGCTCCAAAGTTCTTAATGAACTTTCTTTGAGAAACATCTCGTCTTGAAGTCAGCCAGAAGCTGCCACATGTTTCTGACGGCTGACGCGGATCCGAGGAGACGTTGGAAGTAAACGACCAGTTCAGACGTACGAGGGCCGGAAGGACTCTGTGCACCTGGGAGGCTGGCAATATCTTTATCAGACTATAGCTAAATGAATGATTATGTAGTAAATGTCTTGCTTTACTGAGTGGTCAGTAAAGGTCATCACTGGACAGTTCAAAAACCTTAATTTGACCCTGGGTAGGTCCATTACAACTCTATGACCAAGACAACATTTAAAGGGCTTTGAGACACTGAGCACAGCCATATTACTTCCCAAACTGAAAAAAATGAACGGATTTTAGTAAACGAGTGCAGCTGAAGTCACACCCAGCTCAAAATTAATTTGTCAACTGAAGTAATGTGGAATAACTGTGCTGATTATGATTTAGGAGCTGCTGGTTTTGTTCCAAACTGTGCCTTGCTTTATGGTTGGGGGCGGGGGGGTGTCTGTGTTGTTTAAAGGGTTGTCGTGGTATAAATACTAAATTAATCATGCTTTGGCTCAACTTGCTAGGGACTGAAATTTGCTTATGGAAGCCCGTGATCACATCAAAAATTAATGGGCTTTCAGAGAGCAGGCGTTGTAGCGACGGGGGCAAGGCGAGCGGAAGCAGCGGGGTGAGGGGTGGGGTTCACTGTTTATTTCTGATCAGAAACTTCTTTAAATCATCTCAACTGACAAATGACAATAAAATACTGTATTATATTTATCCATTGGTTAGAGTGAGCTTCGTCTGGAAGTAACTGGGATTAAATATCATGAAGTTGTGTTCATGTGTTCTGAGAACTCAGCACTAATATTTAAATAAATCAGAATATATTTAGATTAAAGTGTTTAATGTTTCTGTTTCATATCTGTTTGACCGACTTCTTGAGGACCCGAGGGGCTTCAGAAAGAAAACTGACAAACAACAACTCTCATTGAACACAGGAACTTTGGAAATGTCTTTTTTTTCTGCAGCTAAACATGAGTCAAGACACAATAGACAGAAAAATTAAAGACTGAGGAAGGAATGTATATTACCCGCTGCTTTTTGACAGTTTACAGTAATTAATTTTAGGCAGAGCAGTTTTTTCCAGACTTATTTTACTTTGTGCTACAACTCTTTAACATTTAGGGCAAAAAATTATGTGTCAGCTTTTGTAGCATTTACGGTAATTCGTTTTAAATGGTGCAACCTTTCAAGTATTTACGGTAATTCTGTTTTTGGATGTGCAGCTTTGACAGTTTGTTGTGATTTATTTTGGGGCAGAGAAGCTTTTCCATTATTCAAAGGAATTAATTTTATGTTGCACAGCTTTTGATAGTTTAGGGTAATTTATTTTAGGCAGGGCAGCTTTCCCCACATTTATGATAATTTGTTTTAGGAGGCGCTGTGGTGTGTTGGTGAGGTATATTGCCTCATCTCTCTCTCACCCAGTAGGAGGAGACAGCGAGGTGCTCCCCAGGTTTTACCAGGTGAAGAAGAAGAAGTGTTCGTGTGTAAATTCATTCATTCTGTTTCTGGTTTTGACGCTCGAAGGATTAAAGGCAACTGCTTGCAGATCCGTTTGTTTCTCCTTCTTCACACGCTACAGTGGTGACCCGCGTGAAATATGTCAAGACCAAACGAGGATGTTGTTTCTTCGTCGGACTCCGCCGCCGCAACGTCTGCCCAGCTGTTGCAGCCGAACCCAGCCGACTTTGCTCCCGCAGCGAGTGTTAAGCTCCCGGAGTTCTGGCAGAGTGACCCGGTTTCGTGGTTCCAGCACATCGAGGCACTCTTTCGCCTCCGAGGCGTGAACGCAGATGAAACCAGGTACTTCTTGGTCGTGTCAGCTCTGGATATGCAGTCAACCCGCAAAGCCATGCCGCTGCTGCGCGACCCGCCACACGTGGGCAAATATGGCGCCCTCAAAGAGTTTCTGCTTCGAAGGTACACTTTGACTTCAACTGAGAGGGCTGATAAACTGCTTTCCCTGCCTGGTTTGGGTGACGGCACGGCTGTGAACATGATGGACAAAATGCTGTCGCTACTTGGTTCAGACGACGGGGGTTTCCTTTTCCCTCACATTTTCCTGCGCCAGCTTCCGTCGCAAGTGAGGGCTACTTTGGCCAATTCCCCTTGTTTATCTACCGGTGATTACCGGGGTTTGGCGGAGGAGGCGGACCGGGTCCTGCTGGCTACCAGACGGTTCGCGGTGCAGAGTACATCGGTGGAGCCTGAGCAGACGGAGATGGAGGAGCCAGCGGCGGTTTCAGCTGTTGGCGCGCGAACTCGGCGGGGGAGCTCCCTTTGTTTCTACCACCGGAGGTTCGCAAACAAGGCTAAGCGCTGCATCCCACCATGCACATGGGTGTCGGGAAACGAGGAAGCCGGCGCTCAGTAGCAGCTGTGGGCGCTGGCGAGCGAGGTGAGCTGCTCTTCGTCACAGACTCCCTGTCAGGACGTCGTTTTCTGGTTGACTCTGGTTCCCAGAAGAGTTTGGTCCACCCTGTTGGACCTGAATTAGCAGGCCGAGGCAGTGGCCCACTGCTAACTGCTGCTAACGGTTCTCCCATTGGAACTTTTGGCACTAGACGGGCAACAGTTTCTTTCCATGGTCGTGAGTTTGAGTGGGATTTTGTTGTTGCCTCAGTGACTGTTCCTATTATCGGTGCAGATTTTTTATGTGCTCATGGACTGTTAGTAGATGTTGCTAACCGCAGACTTATTGACGCTGTAACTTTTGCAACTTTCCCATGTGTGTCTGGGGGGGCTGGGCCGCTAACTCATGCTAATGTTTTAGTTTCAGGAGATGTTTTTCAAGGTTTGTTGGCAACACCTGCTTTTTCCTCTTCAGAAATTAAACACGGGGTCGAGCATTTCATCCCTACTACGGGACCGCCCGTTTTTGCACGTGCACGCCGCCTCGACGCTGTTAAACTGGCCATCGCTAAAGAGGAGTTTGGTACCATGGAGAGGTTGGGTATTGTTAGACGCTCTAACAGCCCGTGGGCCTCCCCCCTTCACATGGTACCAAAAGCAGACGGGTCGTGGCAACATGTGTGTTAGAGTTCATTAATCTTCAACCCCCCAAATTATTATCTAAATTATACAAAAAACTGTCTAGAATCGATGACTCGATAACACTACCTGTTGAAAAATGGGAGTCAGATTTATCTATCAACTTTGACCATCTAACAACTGCTCACAGTGTAAAGGCAATATACCTGATGATTATATTCACGCACTCTGGTTCTGTCCACCCGTTCAGAGGTTCTGGGTACAGGTATGTGAAGACTTGTCTAAATGTTTGAAATTTAATATCCCACTCTCTCCATCTGTTTGCTTATTGGGTATCTTTGAAGATGTTATACTAGAAAAAAATACATCCTGTATGCTTTTCACTGCCTTATGCATCGCAAAGAAAACCATACTCGTAAATTGGAAAAATAAAAATAATCTTAGCATTAATCAGTATAAAAATCTTCTGTTAGATCATATTAGTCTTGAAACAGCATCTGCCGACACATCGGATCAATCTATTTGGCATTCTTTGATCGGCTCCGTTACGTAGTGAGGGTGGGGGGTCTGGGATCTGGCCTTGTGGGGCATTGGGGCTGGTGGGGGGGAGGTTGGGGTTTAGGGCGCCGGGGGGTTGGGGCTGCTTGGGCGGGGAGGACCCTGCCTTTGACCTGGGGAGGACCGGGGGGGTTCTGGGGGATGTCTGCCGGGGGCGGCATGCGGGCCCTCTGGTGGTCGGCGGCGGCGGTCATGGGTCGCCGGTCGGTGACCCGGCTGTGCTGGGGTGGTTTCGGGGTGGGCGCCGGGAGCTTGGGATTCTGGGGGCGTGTCGTCCCCGGGCTTGGGCCTGGTGGGGATCGGGGGTCTTGAGCTCTGGCGGGCGGGTCGCCGGGCTATGGGCTGGCTGGCGCTCTGGTGCCCGGCTCTGGCCGGGGGCCCTCGGCTCGCTGGTGGGTTGGGGGTTCATGTGCTGGGGGGTTGGGTGTCTGGGGCGTGACTGGTGGCCAATGGGAGGGGGCGGGTAAACCCAGCCTGGGTGTCTAATGTGTCATGTGTTCTGAAAGTTGTTAATATGAAGGGTGGGTGTAGTATTTCTTCTGGGTGGGGACTAAGTGGATATCCTTGATGATGGTCTTGGACTATGCTTGACCGGTGTGCGGGCCTTGGTTGGGGCCTGTTCTCAGTGCTTCCTGGCTCTGTCGGCAGTTGGGCGGGCGCTCTTGGCCATGTCGTCCATGTGGGATTTTGTGTCTTCTTGGACGGCGGGCTGACTGCGGTTCACAAGGGTCGTGGCGGCCCTGGTGGGTGTGGGCTGTTGGTTCTGCTGTTGGCGGCCCTCGGGACCGTGTCCCTCTCTGGTCTTTCAATGGCCTGGCGGTCGGAGAGGTGTTTCTTTTGCCTCGCTCCTTGGGTGGACCTTGGCGAGCTGGGGGGGGTACGTAGGGTCAGCGGGGGAGCTGACTCGCTGCGGGAGCATTGTTCCTGCAGATATTTTCTCCCCATCCCTCACCACGCACCTCCGCCCTCTTCATCTTAAATTAATACATGTAGGGAATTTGAGTCTCGGGTGTGCTACAACGGTTTTACATCTCTGTTGTTCAGAACCACCTGGGACTCAATTTTATATACACTTTAGACATTCATTCATAAACATCCTCATAAAAGTCACATATAGGGAATGGAATGAGCACTATGGTTATGGGTGGCGGGATGACATCACTCTCGCCCCCATGCCTATGCTCACTCAACATTATGCATTTAGACAATAAGGGCCTGGGTTAGAGTTGGAGTGGAGGGGAAACTGGCACAATGCCAGCCTTTGCTCCTTCTCTTTCCTTTTTAAGTACACTTTAGATTCTAAAGCGTACTTAAAAAGGTTGGTGAGTGTTGTTCTAAAGTTTAGAACAACACTCACCAACAGTACATTTGGGGACGGGGGTGTGTGTGTCGGGGTCTTGATTTGTTAATTTCAATTTTATTTATTTGTGTATTTATTTATATATACATATATATTATTTATTTATTTATTTT
>JBBPBX010071457.1:0-13118 GCA_038048925.1 Garcialebias charrua | reverse complement strand
CACAGTATCTGTATTTCTCTCTTACGTTTGTCTATTGTTGATTGTTCAAGGAAAATATACTGTTGTTGTTGTCATCATTCTTTAGTTTGTAGCCAGGTCTCTTGTAAATGAGTCCTCGAGGCTCAATGAGATTAACCTGCCTAAATAAAGGTTGAATTAATGAATTACAGTAATGAAATTTAACTTGCAAGCTAAATGCTTGCTAGTTAAAGATTTAGTCAGCAAGTTAAATATTTAGTGTTGGAATTAAATGTTTAGGTTATAAATTAAATGTTTAGCATAAAAATTAAACATTTATTTTGGAAATTAAATGTTTAGTTTGGAAATTAAATATTTAGCTTGGAAATTTAATATTTAGCTTGGAAATTTGATATTTAATTTACACCTACATATCTAGTTTACTACTAAATATTTAACTTACAAGCAAAATATTTAGCTTGCTAGTTAAATATTTAGTTAGCAAGTTAAATATTTAGTTTAAGAATTAAATGTTTAGCTTACTTTGTATAAATTTAATGTTTAACTTACTTTGTATAAATTAAATGTTTAGCTTAGAAATCAAATATTTAGTTTGGAAATGAAATATTTAGTTTGGAAGATAATGGCTGGATGGATGGATGGATGGATGGATGGAAATTTAATATTTAGTTTGGAAATTTAATATTTAGCTTGGAAATTTAATATTTTGCTTGTAAATTAAATATTTAATTTACACCTAAATATCTAGTTTACTAACTAAATATTTAATTTACATGGTAGGCATTTAATTTGTAAAATAAATATTTAGCTTGCAAATTAAACATTTAATTTAGAACTATGACATTTATAAATGTATGAATAACATGGTGAAAATATGACTTTGAAAAAAAAAATCTTATTAAAGACTAAATAAACCAAAAATATTGCTGTTAATTTTTGACTGTGTAACTTTACGAACGGCACCCAATAAAAATAAACAAAAAATGCATTCTTACATTACAATAATATTTAAATGTGGTTTTAATATGCAAACTGATACAAATGTCCCAAAGTGTCGTAAAATGTTCATCTTTGGCCAACGACCTCGTTTAATAAAGTTGTTTCATAGACATTTATTTGTGCTGCAAAGTGAAGTACGTGACGTGTTTACCATATTCATTCTGCTCGTGGTCACTATACCACCTCTACGTAATTGGCCGGGTAAAGCCCCTCCCACCCGTCGTCCTTCTTCCCTCGACACCAGCCCTGATCGTCCTCATCCTCGATCTTCAAAAACTCCTCACCTGCAGGAAAGAAACGAGGCAATGAAAGCACAACGTCAACATTTACAATATTCTGAAGTGCCTTTTTTTTGGGGGGGGGGCTTTCTATATTTAATTCTTCAATCCTGGAAGGAATGCGTACACCCTCTGCCTTTCACGCCAGAGTTTTAGATCGTCTCATGTGGAGAAAGAATGTAAATAATGAGTTGTCATGGTGAGAGTACGTCTGGACTCTCAACTACACCCACGTCAGATTTTAGCTCAATAACTATAAAACTGAATGATTTATAACCATTTTTCTGTTGGCTAATGCTGTTCAGCCGTGGCAGCCATCTTGAACTTAGTTGACTCCAGAACTTAATCGGTGTAGACAGGTAACCAAAGATTGCTTTCTGGGAGATTCATTAAAGTGCGACTAAACCCAAAATTAACTTTTTTTAGCTGATAAACTCCCTAAAATGTGTTTAAAATTTTATCTAGCACTATGGCTGTGTTTATTCTCACATAATTGTGCATATCTGTGTAAATTGGCAATATTTGGCAATATTTGGTCTAAAAATGTGTTTACGGTAGTTCTATGGGTTGAACTGGTGGATTACACCTTAATTTTCTTATTTGTGCAAACGCTCATGTGTGACATGTCTGCTCATGTGTGATGTCACACAGGTGGTTCAAGCAGAGCCAATCCCCTGCAGAGATGAGAAGTGCATACCTTATATGGAAGTGCTGCATTTCACTCCTGACAAGCGGTTTTATTTTTCTTTTCATTTTCATTTTTTTAGGCCTTTGGTTTTGGATGGAATGGATAAATACATCTACATGTTTATTCTTTGTTGTTGCTTGGTGTATGTTGTTGGCTAGAGGTTTAATTTGTTTTAGGTTGTTGCAGGTGGAGGCGTGAACAAAAGCACAACTCTACCTCCACCCCTCCTTGTCTCTCGACACGCCCATTTTCAGGGAGATTTTGGAAGGAGGAGTTACCGATCCACAGGGGTTTAGTCGCACTTTAAAATCCATCCAGTGGTTCATGAGATATTTTGCTAACAGACAAACATGGTGGAAGGCCAACGTTTAATAACAAAAGATTTATGTAAACATATTAGGAATGGGGCTGATCCAATCCAGTATCAGCATCCGATATCAGCATAATTTAAATATCGGATATCGGATACAACCTGCCGATATTTCCGATCAGGCTTCAAAGAGCTCTTGTGTTCCACCATATTCTGTGACTGCCCTCTTAACATTGTGTGAGTTAAACCCAATGAAGACACTTTGGGCCTCACAACAGGAAACATCCAAACTTTAATAGCACACAAGAGGCAGGTCTATATCACAGACGTCCTTCTCACTCATGGTGCAGCTGGAAAACTGAAAAACCGCTAAGCATTATGGGAAAGACAACACAGTCCACTCCCCTTAACCACTACGGGAGTGGATTTTGTTGTTTTTCCCATAATGCTTAGCAGTATTTTAGTTTTCCAGCTGCACCATGAGTGAGAAGGACGTCTGTGATATAGACCTACCTCTTGTGTGCTGTTAAAGTTTTGGTTTTCTGTTGTGAGGCCCAGAGCGTCTTCATTGGGTTTAACTCACAAAATGTTAAGACAGTAGTCTCAGTTCAGAAAATTCATTATTACAGCCTCATATACCTGAACCGTATTGGATCGGAAAATATCGTTATCGGTCGATACCCAGATTTAAGTATCAGATCGGAATTAAAAAATGTGGATTAGTGCATCCCTAAAACTCTACATCAATGGCTCTCATGGAATTAATGGAACAAATGACTACTGCTGTCGATCAAAAACAATATTGTATCAGTATTTTTGTTGATTTAAAAAAAGCATTCGATACTATTGATCACACCATTCTCCTTGAAAAACTGAACAAATATGGTATTAGAGGACCAGCATTACAGTGGGTATCTAGCTACTTAAAAGATAGAAAACAATTTGTACAAATAAATGATGTAAGATCTGACCTCTGTAATATCACATGTGGAGTTCCCCAAGGCTCTGTACTTGGACCAAAGCTTTTTATTTTATATGTGAATGACTTGGTAAATGTGTCAGGACTCCTTAAATGTGTACTTTTTGCTGATGATACCACTTTTTTCTGTTTAGGTGAAGATATAGAACAAATGTTGGAATTGATAAAGACAGAATTTGTCAAGATACAAACTTGGTTTAAAATAAATAAATTATCATTAAATCTAGAAAAAACTAATTACATGATATTCGTAATAAAAAGAAAACTGTTGATGTTCCACTCAAAATTGAGGGTGTTGAGATTTGTAGAGTGAGTGAGGTGAAGTTTTTGGGTGTTATCATTGATGACAAACTGACATGGAAACAACACATAAATTCTGTAAGAATAAAAATAGCTAAATCGATTGCAGTACTGTACAAAGTCAGAGACCTATTGAATGATAAAGCTCTGTATTTGTTGTATAACACAATCATTGTTCCACACTTAATCTATTGTATTGATGTTTGGGGGAATGCGTGTAAAACAATCACAAAGCCTATTTTTGTATTACAGAAAAGAGCTGTAAGAATTATCACTAGAAAGCATTACCGTCATCCATCAAGTACATTATTTTATCAACTGAAGTTATTGAAGTTCCATGATTTGGTAGACTATAATATTTTATCAGTTATGTATAGAGCTCAAAATAATGCATTACCTTTAAATATCCAAATGCACTTTGTTAAAAGACAAAGTTGTTATAATCTTAAGGGGACAGAGTTGTTTGTAAAACCACAATTCAGAACCAGTTTGAAGGGACGTTCTACCTCAATCCAGGGAATTAGATTATGGAATGGCTTGGAGAATGTAGTTAAAAATGCCAAGTCAATGTTTACATTTAAAAAATGATCAAAACAAATGTGTTAAAAAATATATATGAAATAGCGTAATGTGTATTGTATTAGTTAGAAAATTAGAAAGAGTTAGTCATTTTGTACTGTTGGCTGAAGATTATTATTGTTTAATCTGATTGTTGGAAAAAGTTGGTTGAAGATTATTATTGTTTACATGGTTGATTATTGTTGTTTAATCTGATTGTTGGAAGTAAGGGGCAGATATAATAAGATTTATTCTTCTTTCTGCTACCTTTCATTTTTTTACATTTTGTACACAATCATTTATGAGATTGTCTTGTATTGTTTCTTTTGTAAAAAAAATGAACAAATTTAATAAACATAAACATAAACAAACATATTGTGCATGGTTTTCTTCTCGAAGCAAGTGTTGGGGATCAGTCTCAGTGACTACCCCACCAAAGTTCACTTTGGAAGTTTCAAAATTGTCAGCGTTACAGGTTTTTTGTGTATTTTTAAATCAGCAGGCTGCGGTGGCCATCTTGAATCAGATTGACTCTAAAACGTGGGGAGTGGTAGATAAACCCCTAATGATTATTTTCTGCAGGTTTCATTAACATTAGTCAAATAAACATTGCTACAGACACAGTAAGACATTATCACCCGCCTTTGCCTTTTGTGGTGGGCGATGATGATAAACGTGCATCTTGTGTTGTGTTCGTGTGAGTGTACCTGCTTTAAAGGAGAGCTCGTCGGTCTCCTGGCCGACGTAATCATACAGAGCTCTGACCCTGACTCCTCCAATCATCGCACTGAACAAAACACAGAATGAAAGAAGAGAAACGTTTGGTCAGATTACAGCCAATCTGAAACATGAAAAATATAAAAAAGAACAGAAGTCTAGAAGTTCCCCAATTCCTTTGTGTGGGAGACAAACTTCCATCCAAATTAATCCAAACTTAATTCCAAATTAAAGGTTAATGCTTAAAGCTAGTTGTGCTTGTGTGTCTTATATGTAGAAATATGTTGTAACTTCTGTGCATAATCTTTGTTTGTTATGATCAGTTAACCCTGAAATGATTTTGTACAAAGTGGTTATTAGGTTGTGGAATGTAAAGCAGAGCACTACGTCTGTAGCATCTATTGCACGCCACTAGCTTATAGCGCTACTTCTTGTTGTGCCATTTACTGTAAAACAGTTATTGAATCAAGAGTTGACTTATGGAGGTAAATATAAATGTTTAACCAGTTAAAATACAGCAGAATGCAGGAAAAGGCATCTACTTTATTCAAAATTTTCTGGGTAAGGACACCCAGACCCCACCACAGTGACCCCCCACACCTCCCCCGCCCACATTATGAATGCTTCTGATGCCAATGGCAACTACGTTTTTCAAGCCAAGAGCCCTTGTCAGCACTGGGGGCTAAGCAGCCCCTAAGGATCAGATTCTAGAATCGCCCCTGCTCTCTCCACTTCTTTTTGGTAATTTAATCTTCTTTCTGCCTTTTTAGCTACTTTTCAGCAGGTTTTTTTTTTGTGTGTGTGCTAATTTAAGCTTTTCCAGATAATTTCCACTTTTTTGTACTAATTTCTGCTTCTTTCAACCTAATTCTGTGTTCTTTCTTCTTCTTAAGCTTCAGCTAACATTTTAGCATTTTAACTAATTTTGTCTGTTTTCAGATAAATTTAAAATTTTTGTGGTAATTGCTACTTTCAGCCTAATTCAGTTATTTATGCTAATTTCAGCTTGTTATGCACGTTTCAGCTTTTTTCTGGTAGTTTCAGCTTTTTCTGCTATTTCAGCTGTTTATTAGCCTGGTTAAAACCAGACCCTTGTCCTTCACTTTGCTTCGTACTAGGGTCTGGACTTTCTCCATAGAGAACTGATTCTTGCTGGAGGCGTGGCCTCTGCNTGAAGCGGGCTCTGTACCGGTCTGTCGTGGTGAAGAGAGAGCTGAGTCAAAAGGCAAAGCTCTCAATTTACCGATCGATCTACGTTCCCACCCTCATCTATGGTCATGAGCTTTGGGTTATGACCGAAAGAACAAGATCTCGGATACAAGCGGCTGAAATGAGTTTTCTCCGCAGGGTGGCTGGACTCTCCCTTAGAGATAGGGTGAGAAGCTCAGTCATCCGGGAGGGACTCGGAGTAGAGCCGCTGCTTCTCCACATCGAGAGGAGCCAGTTGAGGTGGCTCGGGCATCTGGTTAGGATGCCTCCTGGACGCCTCCCTGGTGAGGTGTTCCGGGCACGTCCCACCGGGAGGAGACCCAGAGGAAGACCCAGGACGCGCTGGAGGGACTATGTTTCTCGGCTGGCCTGGGAACGCCTTGGGATTCCCCCGGAGGAACTGCTCCAAGTGGCTGGGGAGAGGGAAGTCTGGGCCTCCCTACTTAGGCTGCTACCCCCGCGACCCGACCCCGGATAAGCGGAAGAAGATGGATGGATGGATGGATGGATAAGCTCAGGAACCCTTGTGCTATAACGTCAGTTAAGAAATATTTTTTTTCTCAGCAAAGAAATAATAGTTTTTACCGTGTTTTCTTGTAAATTCCTTCGTGCCGGCAGCCATTTTGAGCAGGGCAAACTGCGCATGAAATCGACATCGTTCAAAACTCCGCCTTCTGTTCTCTGATTGGTCCGGAAACTCCGCCTTCTGTTCTCTGATTGGTCCGGCCAAAAATCTGCCAGCGAAATCCTTGTCTATGGGAGAAGTCCCAGACGGAGCAGTGAAGGGAAATTAGATTGAGCGGAGCTGCGTAGGAAGGCGAGGGCCAGGCTAGCTGTTTATGCTAATTTTAGCATTTTCAGCTAATTCCATATTTTTGGAACTCCTATCAGCCCTTTCCACTTCCTTCTGGTAATTTAAGCTTATTTCCGTCTTTTCAGCTACTTTCAGCTATTTTTGCTACTAATTGCAGCCTTTTTTTAAGCCGTTTTCCTAATTTTTGTGCTATTTTCTGCTTATCTAAACATAATTCTGCAAAAATGTGCTCTTTCTGCTTTCTTCTGCTAAAGTAGACTTACTGTCTTCCATTTCAGCCACATTTCAGCATGTTTTAGTTTAGCTAATTCCATCTGTTTTTACGCAAGAAGCATTCGCACTGCATATTCACAGGAAATGCAATTTCTCTAGTTTATTCTGTTTTTCTCAGATGATAAAAAAGATGGATGGATTGATGGATGGATGGATGGATGGATGGATGGATGGATGGACGGACGGACAGACGGATAAAAAAAAGACCCAACCAGCCTTTGAGTCCTCATTTACTTCTGCTGGATTTGGGTCAAAATGAGCCCTGAGGCCTTGTGGGTTATTTTGGTTTTTGCCAGGATTCCAACAGATTCTTAAGACCTCTCTAAATGGTTTTAAGAATCTGTTGGAATCCTGGCAAAAACCAATGCAGATATGTTCTTGTTTTTGATTTTATACATCTATCTTATAATGTTTTGCTAGTTTTTGATATTTTGTTTGAAAAAAAAAAAGATTTCTGTATTTCTCTCTTGTTTTTCTATTGTTTATTGTTTAAGGAAATTCTACCATTGCTGTTCATCATTCTTTAGTTTGTAGCAGGTCTCTCTTGTAAATGAGTCCACGAGGCTCAATGAGATTTACCTGACTAAATAAAGGTTGAATGAATGAATGAATTTTGACCAAAGGGCATTAGGTTAAAACGCTGACTTTTTTTTATTTTATAAAATTTGTTAACATTTCAGGTTCAAAGGCAAAAGAACAGAAGAGAAAGGAGGTGAAAAGTTCCCAGAATCAGTTTTTGTTGTACTAAATCTACTCACCTTTTCTCTATTATTTCTTTCTTTACTGCCTCTTTCTTCCCTTTTTTACTTTTCTTTTCAGGCGTCCACTCCTTACAGAGATTTAAAGATATAAATGTAAAAGAATGACGTTATAAAAGTTAACTTGAAGTAAACAAACGATGGACAGAACCAACAACCTGGAAGTGAGGCCAGTTGGTCGGCATGCCGGGCCCGTGGGTGTTCTTCCACCAGCGGAGGTCTTCGTGCTCGTCGATGGCCATCAGGGTGTTGTGGAGCTCCTGGTACACGGTTAACACACTGAGAGACAAACAAAAGCAACGTCAGGTCCAGATCCAGTTCCTGTTCTCAGTCTGGACTGGATTAAAAATCTAATTTCTGCTATTTTGAGTCCAAATAAAACTTCAAACACGAGTTTTGTCTGAATGCTCCTGATAAATACAGTGAACAGAGACACAACACAAAAAATACAGCCTGGTACGTACCCTGTACACACAAACGTACTCATGAAGTACCAGGTAAGTATCTGGCACTACAGTATTCACTGTCCTAATTGTCAAATAATCTTAAAGCGTTTTTGATCGATAGATCTCCAGATTATCTGAAGGTCTTTCAAAGTTTTTCTTTTGACTTCGGCTGATGTGTCCGTCTCGTCTTTGTTTTGAACTATGGCAGTATTTTGAACAACGTGCTTGTAGGAAGAGGATGAAGGGGACAATCGGATCTGTGTTTACAGTCCTGTGTTTTCCTGTGTGGGTCAGCCCCGCCCACTCACACCTGCTTCCTGTAAGCATCAGTCTCACCTGTCACCTCTTACCTGCTCAGCTTCAGTTCATTTTACTCTGGTCTCCCACTCATTCTGCCTTCAGTCACACTTTTTTTTTTTGCATCCTTGTATTTTTTTGTTATTTTACTCATTTTCTTCAGCTGCCACATCAGCCGTTTTGTTTTTCTTAATTATTAAATATTTTTATTTTTTGAGCTTTTCGTATCGGTCTGCAGCCTGGGGTCGTTCCTACCTCCACCTTTGGCAATCATAACTGCATTCAACTTCTAAACAGTAACTGGTTGGTGTGTCTTTATGAAACAAGAAAAAAATACAGCCAAGACTAAGACCTGTTATGGAAAAAACACCGAAATTAACACATATGTCACATGGGATCACATGGATATGTTGAAAATGTTCTAAACCCCAAGAGAAATGTTCAAAGCATAAGATTCACATAATAATTTAATGTGTTTTATTTATGAAAATGTGATTTTTGGATGTATTTCCTGTAAAGGACAGACCCCAAGTGATGCATCGCCCTTCAGTTGAGTGACTCTCTGGTTGAAATTAAAATACTGTACTTTTTGCTGTATAAGTCACAGTTTTTTGCATAAATTAGCATGCCCTGCGATTTATACAGTGAAGTGACTTATTAACATTTTTGTTCATATTTATAACTAGGGATGTCCGATAATATCGGCCTACCGATATCAGACCGATATTGGCATAAAAATGTAAAATCTCTACATATTGGTATCGGTTTCTCTTCCGATAACAAAAGCCTGATAAAATAACACCTGGGTTTGGCAACAACGCTTGGGGTCCAGAGACGTTTACCGGCGCTCGATTGGTGACAGTGGCTAGCCCACTCTTGCTAACGGTTTACACTCTAAACGCTAAATGCTAAGCGGACCCAGAGACACCAAACCGAACCGACGGCCGGGAGCTCGCCTCGATGTCCGCCTAGCAGCCTAAGATGTCGGATGGACACCCAGCTAACGTGGAGAAGCAGCTCCAACAGCCTTTTTTGGATGGATGGACTCGTTAGCACGGAGCTAATGAGTGCAGGTCTAATGGCGGCGGCTAACAACAGCTAACGCGGTCCACCAGAACCGAACCGACGCGCGTCGGCCGGGCTCGTCTCGATGTCCGCCTAGCAGCCTATGTCGGATGGACACCCAGCTAACGTGGAGAAGCAATTCCGACAGCCTTTTTTGGATGGATGGACTAGTTAGCACGGAGCTAATGAGTGCAGGTCTAATGGCGGCGGCTAACAACAGCTAACGCGGTCCACCAGAACCGAACCGACGCGCGGCGGCCGGGAGCTCGTCTCGATGTCCGCCTAGCAGCCTAAGATGTCGGATGGACACCCAGCTAACGTGGAGAAGCAGCTCCGACAGCCTTTTTTGGATGGATGGACTCGTTAGCACGGAGCTAATGAGTGCAGGTCTAATGGCGGCGGCTAACAACAGCTAACGCGGTCAGCTTGTTTTGGATGAACGAACACCGCGGAGAAACGGCTTTCGGTAAGTTTATTAAAGTAAACTCTTTTTATGGCTTCAAATGTATGGACTTAACAAGCTAACAGTCCTTCCTCTAAACAGCAGGAGCAGCACAAGGTACAGAGCTCCGACGTGCTCGGACGTGCTAACAGACGAGACAAGCTTGATCAGCTCAAAGTAAGAAATTATATTTTTATTTATCTGTTTTGTACTGTACCTGTAAAGTACTGTTTTTTTTATTATTATAGTTATGGCCAGTTAAATGGGCTCATCAATCTTTCAGCCTAATTCAACTGTGTAAAGGACTTTATTTTCTAATCTGAAAGGTCTGGACTGAAACTGTGTGCCTTTCTGTTTTTATTGCACACCACTTTGATATAGCATCTTTTTGATTTTGCTCATATGGAGCAGGGCTGATTGAGCCGAGTTTATATTTCAATGACTGTATGGCCAAGTGATGGGCAGCCAAGGCTGTCCATATTTGTGCACTTTTGTTTCTTTTCTTTGCAGTTTACCTCATTTCTCAAGTGTTGTTTGTACCTCATAGAAATGCAGTTTTCAAAATGTTATTGTTGCCAGCCACATTTTATTTAACAATGAAAAATTATAGTTGGCTGTACATTTTACTTGTTATTTTAGTTGACATTACATGTTCCAAGCACTTTTACAGCTACAATGTTTAATTTTATTTAAGTCAAATTTGTCCTAGCTATAGTGGGTATTGTCAGGATTATCTCAGGGAGAGCATGATCCAACCTATTGTTTAATTTTTTTTTTTAAATAAATATGGCAGTTTTTCCACAACTTCAGTTGAAATGGTTCTTATTTTCTACAGACTGTTTGCCTATGGAATGTATCCAGTGGGGCAACACAATAAAGCAGACAAAATGTCCCTGACAGGAGATATATAATTTCACCTTAATATCGGTTTGTAATATCGGTTAATATCGTAATCGGAAATTAAGTGTTAAACAATATCGGCATATCGAATATCGGCAAAAAAGTCAATATCGAGCATCCCTAATTATAACCCAATGTGTGACTGATTTTTTAAAAATCTTTATTCATTTTCAGTTAAAATTGAGTACCGGTAATTATTAAAACAAAACAAAAAATACAATTTACAAAGAAAATGAAAGGCAGCAGAGAGAAGAAAAAATCTTGTAACATCTGCTCCTTTAAAAAAAAAAAAAACACTTATCTCCTTCACATTCCGAGAACCAAATTAAGAACCATGGGAGACCGGGCTTTCAGTGTGGCTGCCTCCCGCCTGTGGAACTCTCTTCCTGACTGTCTGAGAGCCACACAGTCTGTGGTTGACTTTAAGAGCGGCTTGAAGACCTTTCTTTTCAACCGAGCATATTCTACCTCCTCATGATTTTTGATCTTAGTTGATACTGTTATTGATGTTATTTATTTTATTACTTGTTTTATTGACATTTAATTCTGTTGCACTTTGTAGCACTTTGAGATTTTCATTAATGAAAAGTGCGTTATAAATTGAATTCATTATTATTATTATTATCAATAAGAATATGCTAAACAATTTCATATTTTTTCAATAAACTACTTTTTACCATTTTCTTGAACAAAAACATTGAGGAAGCTTTTTTACAATTTTTATCCAAAACATTCCACAGTTTTATTCCTTGAACTGATGTGCATCGTTCCTTTGAATTTGTTAGAATTTTTGGTTTCACAAGCATTTCTAGTCCTTTTAATTTGTAATTACTGACTCTCTTAATAAAATAAGATTGAATATTTAGAGGGAAGGAATTTGTATGATTCATTGTGACATGGAAAATCTTGAACACTGCCATTTTCAGTCGCTAGAGGGCGCTTGAGTTATATGGCAAGCCAAGTCACTCACTAATAGGTAAATGTGGCTATTAAATGAGACACTTGGCTTGCCATACAAAGCCACCTTCATCTCGCTCTGGAACTCCTGGAGCAAACATCAAATCAGCTGCATTTTGCCGTGGTGCCCAGGCGAAATGCACTTGATTTGACCATTAAAGTGCATTTATTAAGGAACAGTTCAACTGAGACACATCTTGACTATAATGTCGAGCAAACAAATAATTGTTTTTAAGTGTTAATCTTGTTAAATTATTGTTAAAGTCCTCCTGTAATAATAATAATGAATTCCATTTATAATGCACTTTTCATTAATAAAAATCTCAAAGTGCTGTGATACTCTCCCGCGGCTGCCATTTGGCAGCCAATCGATTTTTGGCACAACACTGGCCCACGTTTCCAGGTGGTCAGCGGTGACGCATAATAGATGTGACTTACAGTATACGGCAAAGTGACGTATTTATGTTTTTTTCCACTTTATTAGACATATTTGGACTGATGCAATACGGCGGTGCGACGTGTACAGAGGCAAGTACGGTACTAGCTTCTGTCTATGAACTGTGAGGTTTGATTGGGTTTTTAAGTTTTCTGTTATGTGCTTCATCCCTGGAGTTTAGGAACATTTTTTTTAATCTCAAATGATCCAAAGATCAGAGTTAAGTGGCTCGACAAACAAAAAACAGTCCCCTGAAAATGATCAGTACTGAAACAACAGCCGGAGTCTGAAGAAAAACTGTAAAAAAAACATCAATCGAGATTATTTTAAAGGATGTTACGGGTGCTTGCAAACAGCATATAAAGAATTGAAGGATGTATTAAAACCTTTGCACAGTACCATGTTTTTAATATGTGACATCTGAACGATCAAACTGTAATAAAGGTTGTTCAGGTTCATAATTGGCTAATTTGCTCAACATCCACCTAAAGGTTTTGACTGAAGTGTGACCAAACATCAAGACAATTAACAGACAACTTTTAATTAGAGATTAATTAAGTCTAATTATTGATTTGAACACGTTTAGCTTCACAGCCACGAAGAAACTGGTGTGGTGTTCAGAGTCGGCACCGATGGGCTCACCTCTCGTTGGTGGTGACGTCCAGGTGTTTGTTGATGGACAGGAAGGCCTGTTTGAGGAAGGCGATCCTCTT
>JBBPBX010071456.1:0-18316 GCA_038048925.1 Garcialebias charrua | reverse complement strand
CCGGAACACCTCACCAGGGAGGCGTCCAGGAGGCATCCTAACCAGATGCCCGAGCCACCTCAACTGGCTCCTCTCGATGTGGAGAAGCAGCGGCTCTACTCCGAGTCCCTCCCGGATGACTGAGCTTCTCACCCTATCTCTAAGGGAGAGTCCAGACACCCTGCGGAGAAAACTCATTTCAGCCGCTTGTATCCGAGATCTCGTTCTTTCGGTCATAACCCAGAGCTCATGACCATAGATGAGGGTGGGAACGTAGATCGATCGGTAAATTGAGAGCTTTGCCTTTTGACTCAGCTCTCTCTTCACCACGACAGACCGGTACAGCACCCGCTTCACTGCGGACGCTGCACCTATCCGCCTATCGATCTCACGCTCCAGTTTTCCCTCATTCGTGAACAAGACCCCGAGATACTTAAACTCCTCCACTTGGGGCAGGACCTCCTCCCCGACCCGGAGAAGGCATGCTACCCTTTTCCGGCTCAAGACCATGGCCTCGGATTTGGAGGAACTGATCCTCATCCCGGCCGCATCACATTCAGCTGCAAACCGCTCCAGCGAAAGCTGTAGATCACGATCTGATGAAGCCAATAGGACCACATCATCTGCAAAAAACAGAGAAGCGATTCTAAGGCCACCAAAACGGATCCTCTCAACACCTTGGCTGCGCCTAGAAATTCTGTCCATAAAAGTTATGAACAGAATCGGTGACAAAGGGCAACCTTGGCGGAGTCCAACTCTCACCGGAAACGAGCCTGACTTACTGCCAGCGATGCGGACCAAGCTCTGACACCGGTCGTACAGGGACCTAACAGCCCATATCAAAGGGCCTGGTACCCCATACTCCCGGAGTACCCCCCACAGAACCCCCCGAGGGACGCGGTCGAATGCCTTCTCCAAGTCCACAAAGCACATGTAAACTGGTTGGGCAAACTCCCACGCACCCTCCAGGACCCTGCTGAGGGTGTAGAGCTGGTCTAGTGTTCCACGACCAGGACGAAAACCACACTGCTCCTCCTGAATCCGAGGTTCGACTATCCGACGGACCCTCCTCTCCAGAACCCCTGAATAGACCTTACCAGGGAGGCTTAAGAGTGTGATCCCCCTATAGTTGGAACACACCCTACGGTCTATAGACTTCATTTTTTTTAAATAAAAATGAAATAATAAAATAAAAATATTTTGATATATATGCATTTATATTTTTAGTTGTGTAGGATAAACATTTTGAGTAATGATGAGTTATGTTGTTTGTTTCAAAAAACGTTTTCTGATTGGTGACGTATTTCTGGTCCTGGGGGACGCATGAATCTTATCGATAGACTCTCTTTATAAATGGCGCATGCGCAGTTATTCCACGATGTTACATAACAATGGGAAGATGCTGGGCACAGATTTCAGCGCCCTGGACACGTCCAACGTGAGCTCTATCTACCGATCATGTACTTCTGGTCTTTTTTTTTGTCTGGGAAATGAGCCGTGCAGTGACAAGCAGGTGGCTCAGGTAGGTTTTAAATCATTGAAAGCCCTTTATCTAATGCCTATTTGCAGTGGTGGGCACAGACCGCTAGGGAGCGCTAAAGCGCTAATCCGCTTACAGTGGACCTAAACTTTTTGTCAGCGTTTTTGTGGTTTGACTAACTTTTATAATTCATAAGCGGATTTGTGCTATTTTTATTTAAAATGCAGTACCGCTAATAACTAATTATCTATCAGTAAAAACCAATAAACTTATTTACAAGCTCTTATGCTAGCTCCGTAGCTGCTTGTTTTACCTTTTTCCCCACCGTAAAGAGCAGAGAGGAGGGAGGGTTGGAGGGGGAGCAGAGCGGAGAACAGACTCGGATCTACCATGTAAGCAAATGATGCCGTTGCCTGGGGATCCCAATCAGCAACGCCGCGCCCTAGCCAGTCACCTACATCCCTAACATTGATCCTGCTTGTTAATGTACATTTAACATAAAAATAATTATAGTTACGATAAAAACGATCATTAAAAAACGCAATACAAAAACCGGTCGATTTCTGTATCCCCCTACTAAAAAATGGACTATTCCATCTTGACATCTTCCGGGTCAGAGGTGAACTCGGTGCTAACGTTTATGGCTAGCTGGTTGTGCTGGGTACTTGGATAAATCCGCAGAGAACCCCGTTGTTTCAAGCCAAATTAACGCGGCCGGAGGATTTTATTGTGTGTTTTGTGTCGACCACTCGACGATGAGTCATACCATACCATACCATTTTATTTATAAAGCACTTTAAACAGGAACAAGTCCACACCAAAGTGCTGGACAAACAAACACGCAACAGGCAACACAGACAATGAAGTACAACACGAAAAACATAAAAAACATTGCAGATCATAAATCAAACGATCCAGTACAAATCAGCTGGCATTGAAAGCAATGGAGTAGTAGTGAGTTTTTAACCGGGATTTGAAAACCGAGAGGGAGGGGGCCTGTTTGATGAGCAGCGGTAACTCGTTCCAGAGTCTTGGGCCTGCTACAGAGAACGCCCTGTCACCCCTGCGCTTAAGGCGAGTTTCTGGAACTATCAAGAGCACCTGATCCTCTGACCTCAAAGCACGTGGAGGGACATATGGGTGTATCAGATCTGAGAGATAGGCGGGGGCGAGACTGTTCAGCGATTTGTAGACATACATGAGAATTTTGAATTGGATTCGAAGATGAACCGGTAGCCAGTGAAGGGAGGCCAAGACTGGTGTAATGTGCTCTCTTTTGCGTGTGCTGGTTAAAAATCGGGCAGCTGCGTTCTGAACCAGTTGTAATCGTGCAATGGTGGCTTGACTGACGCCAAACAGAAGTGAATTGCAGTAATCAAGCCTAGATGTAATGAATGCGTGAATCACTGTCTCCAGGTGCTTTTTGGATAATATGGGCTTCAGCTTAGACAGACGCCTCAGCTGGAAAAAACAGGATTTGACGATCATGTTTACATGACTGTTGAGTTTCATGGAAGGATCCATTATCACTCCCAGATTTTTGACTTTTTGTTTTTCGGACAGGGGTAGAGCAGACAGGTCAATGCAGTGGTTTGAGGTTGTGTCATTGGGAAGGAACAATATGGCTTCAGACTTCTTATCATTGAAGCTTAAGAAATTTAAAGCCATCCAGTCCCTGATGTCAGCCAGGCAGTCGAGCAGAGGTTGAATAGAGCCTGTACCATTTTGTCTTAGGGGGAAGTAGATTTGACAGTCATCAGCGTAGAAGTGGAAAGGTATATTGTGTTTCCGGAAAATAGCACCGAGTGGCAGCAGGTATAAGGAGAACAAGAGAGGACCCAGGATGGACCCCTGCGGAACCCCCCATTTAAGAGCCGCCACTGCAGAAGTAAAATCATTGATGGACACACAAAAAGACCTGTCAGAGAGGTAGGATCTGAACCAGTTTAGGGCTGATCCTGAGATGCCCACCCACTGCTCCAACCTAGCAATGAGGATCTCATGGTCGATGGTGTCGAAAGCGGATGTGAGGTCCAATAGGACAAGCAGCACAGAGTCACCAGTATCTGTGGATAGAAAGATGTCGTTAAAAACCTTCAGTAGGGCAGTCTCAGTGCTGTGGAGGGATTTGAAGCCAGACTGGAATAGCTCGGGGATAGCGTGATCCTCCAGGAAGCACTTTAGTTGGGACTCAACTATTTTCTCTAGAAGTTTAGAAACAAATGGGAGTCTGGAGACAGGCCTGAAATTGGATAATACTGACGGGTCGAGGTTTGGTTTTTTCAGGAGGGGTTGAACAGCAGCATGTTTTAATGATTTTGGCACCACACCCGAGGATAGACTGCTATTAACAATAGAGAGAATGGAGGGACCTAGAGTGTGAAAAACCTCCTTTAGAAGCCGAGGGGGGACCACATCGAAGGGGGAGCCAGATGGTTTCAGGCTGCACATGACCTGCTCTAGAGAGGACAGAGAGACTGGTTCAAAATGGTCAAACACAGCAACAGATTGAGGTGGGATGGATGGATCGTGAGATGGAGGAGAAATGAGAGCCCTGGTGGTTGCGATTTTATCTAAAAAGAAATGTTGGAAGTTCTCGCACAGCTCAGTCGAGGCTTCCATGGGTGATTGTTCAGTGAGGTGGAGAACAGAGTTTAGGGTGGAGAACAGAACTCGAGGGTTACGAGAGTTTGCAGCAATGATATCAGAGAAGTATTGTGATTTAGCAGTTTTCACTGCTTTCTGATATCGGCGCCAGCTCTCTTTTACCATCTCAAAAGAGACCTGCAGACTGTCTTTTTTCCACTTCCTCTCCACCTTTCGGCATTGCTGCCTCGCAGCTCTGGTAGTGTCATTCAGCCACGGTTCGGCCCTGAGTTTTGGTCTTCTCGTTTTGATAGGCGCTACTTGATCCAAAGCCTTTAAACAAACAGAGTCAAACTGGTTTGTCAGCTCCTCAGTGCTGGAGAGGAACCCCGGGGGCTGAATTAACATGTCATTGTTGTAAACCTCAGTGAAACGTGCGGCAGTTAAATGGTTAACATTCCTGCCTTTACGTGCAGGAATGCATGTTTTAGAGGTAACATGGGGGATGGTGAACTGAAAATTCACTGGCCTATGATCTGAGAATACATTGTCTCCTATTTCAAGGTTTGAAACAGTCACATCACATGTTAAAACAAGGTCCAACAAATGTCCACGCTGCTGCGTGGGAGAGTTCACGTGTTGAGTTAAATTAAATGAGTCCAATAAATCTAGAAAGTCCTTAACCATGGGCTTCTCAGGACAACACACGTGCAAGTTGAAGTCGCCTGAAATGACGACCCGAGAATATTTAGCTGTAATTTCAGCCAAGAAATCAGAAAACTCGCTGATGAAGTTCTTAGAACAAGGCGGCCGGTAGACAAGAGCACACAAAGTTACAGGTGAATGTCCGAGTTCAAACACAGTCAGCTCAAAGCTAGAGCAGGAGACTGGAATGGACAGTTGTTTACAGTCAAAAGTTGATTTGAAGATAGTTAATAACCCACCGCCACGACCTGATGGTCGCGGGTCGTTAAAAAACAAACAGTTTGGTGGTATTATTTCCGTCAGCGCGCTGGACTCACCCGACGACATCCACGACTCTGTGATGCAGAAAAAGTCCAAGTCGTGCTCTTCAAAGTAATCCCTGAGGATGAACGTTTTGTTGCAAACAGATCGGGCGTTGACAACACAGAATTTGATGATATCCGAGCTAGCCGCTGATGGGCTGCTAGCAGCTGATGTGCTAACAGCTGGTGGGGGAGCGCCCCGCGGCTCGCTGCCCACAGAGAGCTGCTCCGGCCGGAGATCCCCGTTGTTTTCCTGGTCCGTGCACGCGGGAGACTGGCGATGAGAATCGAGACCATCAGCTGAAGACAGCGAGGCAGAACGCCGGGCTCTGAGCTTCACCAGCCGGCCAGCTCGTGAGCCGCGTTTCTTCCTCCGAGTCGATCGATTTCTCCGTGCAGGCTGGTGCGAAGAGCAGCGGAGGTAAACGGGCAGCTCGTCTCCGAGCAACGGGGGCAGAGGGGGCCTCCCCGATCCCGAGGTACGCTCATACTGGCCCGAATCAGCGACATCCGCGGCAGCAAACCGTAAATCCAGAAGCTGCTTCCGATCATAAACCAGCAGTGTAGTTATGTCTCCAATGAAGAACGAACAAAACACAAAAATTCCAAACACCCACAGGAGAGGTGGACACGCAGCCATGCTTACGAGCGCCATCTTGCAAAGGAGTCGTTAGTTTTATGTATTTTAGTTACTTTTCATTAAATCTGTTGACATCTTCCGGGTCAGAGGTGAACTGGACGCTAACTCTGTGTCCAGCTGGTTGTGCTGGGTTACTAATGGATAAATCCGCAGAGAACCCCGCTGTTTCAAGCCAAATTAACGCGGCCGGAGGATTTTATTGTGTGTTTTGTGTCAACCACTCGACGGTGAGTCGTTAGTTTTATGTATTTGGGTTACTTTTATGTATAAATGCGGTGGCGACACACCCGTGTATTTGAGATTTAAAAGTGGTTTTAGGGATTAAAAGATCATTCTCTTTTTTGTTAATTTCGTGGCCGAATAGAATATATGTACGTAAAGTATTAAATAAATCCTTTGATTTTTGTAATTTCATCCTTTTAGGATCATTTTAGTTACTTTTCAGTTGGCAGTGTAGTGCAAATATTGCATAACGCTGCCGGCTACCAATTGTCGAATATAAATAGCGGATTAGATTAGCTTCCCCTAATTTTCATAAGACATTTGTGCTTTTGAAATTGTGGACCTAAAAAAATTAATAAGCGTTTTAGAAATTGTGGAACTAATTTTTTGATTAGCGTTGCCCACCACTGCCTATTTGCCATTTCTGACTGATATGCCTCTAAACTTTTAGATGGCTCTGTTTGGGAAAAAACCTTCAGCTGACAACAAGTGGGAACTGGTGAGTTTGTTTTTTTCTTTGTTTGTTTGTGGAGTTAGCATGCTAGCGCTAGCCTCCAGGTTAGGCTACTCCTCAGAGTCTGTTGTTAACTGTTGTCTCGTTTTGTTTTTAAGCAGCATTTTCTAATGGTGTCATAATTTATGATGAATAAATCTGAATGAATAATGAATAAACTATGGCTCTGTTCCCCCCCTTTGGTTTCAGTTATATATAAGTTGTGCTGTTGTTTCAGAGAAGCTATAAACTTAAAGTAACCAACCAGCAGAATGATTTATGCTAAGCATTAAATAGTACTGTATTGTGAAACAGTAACATGGATTTTTCATGTTATGAAAGAGTGATTATATAATTTAATTTAATTTTAATATTATAAAGATCATTGGGGATGGGATGAAATTGAAATAACCTGGATATTATTATTTATGTTGTATTAAGAAAGTTCAAATGAGATTAGATACTTGTATGTGTACAAAGCACCTCAAGCAATGTGGAAAATGCTAACAGCATCACCAGTCTTTGTTCAGAGAATCATGCAGCAGTTCACAGACAACCTTCCAAAAAGCAGGTAAATTACAATTAATGCATATGTTGTGCTGTTTAATATTACTGATAGTTTGTTAATGTCATGATTGAACTACTTCACATTTCTTGTTATTTTACCTGGTGACTAAAGATGAACACTGTTCTCTTATGGTCCTGTTCAGAGACTCCCTCCATACTATTTGTGGATAACACAGTATCCCAGATGGCCAAGAAACGCCACACACTGGGCCCTGGTGAACATCAGAGGACAGCTACAGAGGTGAGAGAAGCTAAATGCATGATGTCTTTTATGTTTTCATCATAGTAGTTATGTATTGTGAAAAAG
The DNA here is from genome assembly GCA_038048925.1 of Garcialebias charrua. Lineage (NCBI taxonomy): Eukaryota > Metazoa > Chordata > Actinopteri > Cyprinodontiformes > Rivulidae > Garcialebias > Garcialebias charrua. Next base: position 11,035 of record JBBPBX010071456.1, on the reverse strand, counting down.
TGAGGAGCACACCTTAAAGGTACAGTCTGCAGTTTCTGTAGAACGCAACACTTAGAAAAATTTTCAACAGGCAAAGCATTCTGATCCCTCCCCATCAGAGCCATATATGGCTCTGCTCCCCCTTGCTCTGCTGAAATTCAAATTCAAGCTCTGTTTTTATTGGCTGATTCAAATTCAAGCTCTGTTTTTATTGGCTGGTTACAAACTCTGTTTTTATTGGCTGGTTAACGGCGGGTCACTGTGGCTTTTTAGAAATGCTTTTAGTAACACCTGGAGAAGCAAGGGGACTATAGTTTTTTCAAAGATTACTTTGTCTAACATCAGTCTGTCAGGAGATAGTGACAAGAGTGAAGAAATATGTTAAAAATACATTTTTAGAAAACTTACAGACTGCACTACAGAAACTGCAGACGGCACCTTTAAGAGTCCCTATATAATATAATAGTCTACTTCTTTACAAGTGCAATGTGAATTTGAATTGTTGCTATTAAATTAACACATATACTCATAAAATTAATGGTTTTTATTTGTCAAATAATTAGAAAGCTGACTAATGGCCATTTCCCTATTCTCTTGACTAACTGGAAAAATAAATATTGTCCATGCCCAATATTATTTATATATGCCTTATTTATATGGAAGAGAAAGGTGCCAAAACCCACCCTTTCATATTTAGCATCAATGAAAAGCCCTAAATGTCCTCTGTAGACCTTGTAAATATTATAATTACTTTTTCATTTGTTGGTACTTTATTTTTGTAAATTTATTGCATGCTTTAGTATTTTTTGTTTGTTTTTTCTTTGTTGTTTTAGTGAGTCAAATAGGTTCTTCTCATCCTGAGCATTTAATTGTACTGTTGACCTTGTGTTAACCTGCATTTGATAAATAAACTCTATTTTAACTTGAAACTTTTTATTTTTTCAAGAGACGCCACTGGTGATTGTTCTTTGGCAACTTACCAGTTTAGTGTTTTATTGACATGTACAAAACATCAAAATGTGCATGTTGCTATATGGTACCTCCTCCAGAAGGAGACTGTTAAAGTTCAAAGTAAAAGCTATAATTATAAATTCAAAACAGTTGAAACTGAACACAATATGAGAACACGGGGTGATTTTATGTATTTTAATGAAAGTGATTTGGCTACAGAATAAATACCAGATCAAAAACAGTCTTCAACAAGGAATGATGGAGACCAGTGCAGTTTCTGATTTTAAACAAACTGGAACAGATTCCTCATCATGTGGGACCACTGGACGACCACTGGATGACTGGAGCAAGCAGCCAACACCTCCGGAATCCAAGACGATGGAACTTGGCCCTTCACTCGTCTGTACCTTAAAAAAAAAAAGGAATAAACTGTCATGTTTGCATTACAAAGTCTAAAATAAGCCCAATTGGAGCAGCCAACCCCTCAGGATCCAAGACTGGACCCAGGTCTAGGAGTCCTCACACTGGAGCTTTTCTTTGGATGGAACTCGGCCCTTCACGCATCTGTACCTTAAAAAAAAGATTAGTAAACATTGTCATGTTTGCATCACCAAGTCTAAAATAAGACTCCAAGTTTGCTACCTAAAGTAGAAAAAATAAATACAGTTGTTCCTAACATTTTTACTCATTCACAAAGATAAATGTTCAATTTTAAATTGATTTCAGTAATTTTATCTTAGATTTTTATTAATATTTTTGAATTATTGTGCTGGTTGCTTGTGTCATTACCTGCTGTTCCTCTGCTGCTGCCTTTCTCAGAGTAAGTGTGTCTGACAACTTCAGTGTAGGAGACCAGTCTGTGTTGGACTGGTGTGTAGGCCTTCCTGAAAAAATAAATATTTCAATAGAGCAAATGTAGTAATACCCAAAAGATGAACTTGTGTTATGGAATATTTTCTGTACAGATAGCATCCCACTGCTTTATTCACATGAGAGTAAAGGGGGACCTAAAATCACAACAAATTGATAGTTCTAGTCTGACAATGTTGCAGTGTTCAAATATTATGTATACTGTATTAAATACAATGTGTGTGTGATGCTTATACTACACAGTATATACAGTATATGCATCACATACACATGTATTTATATTCATTATTGACAGATTTACCACACCATGCCATACCATTTTATTTATAGAGCACTTAAAACAGCGACAAGGCCAACCAAAGGGCTGTACAAACAAACAATAGGCAACGCAAAGGCAACATAGAAAATTAAGTAAAAAACTGAATATAGACATAAACTTGTTGAAGATAATAAATGTAATGACTAAACACAGATCATCTGGTGTTGAAAGCAACGGAAAAGTAGTGGGTCTTTAAACAGGATTTGAAAACCGAGAGGGAGGGGCCTGTCTGACAAGCAGAGGTAACTCGTTCCAAAGTCTTGGGCCTGCTACAGAGAAGGCCCTGTCACCTCTGCGTTTAAGACGAGTTCCTGGAACAGTGAGAAGCAACTGGTCCCGCTGACCTCAGAAAACATGGTGGGACATATGGCTGTAGCGAATCAGAGAGATGTGGGGGTGGGGCGAGGCTGTTCAGCGATTTGTAGACATACAGGAGAATTTTGAACTGGATTCGAAGATGAACCAGTAGCCAGTGCAGGGAGGCCAAGACTAGTGTAATGTGCTCTCTTTTGCCTGTACAGGGAACCCCCGTGTTACGAACGAGATCGGGACCTAAGAACGGTTCGCAGCTCGATCCGTTCGTAGGTAGGGGGTGAAAATTATATTTAAAAAAAAAAATTATTCATTCATTCATTCATTCAACCTTTATTTATCATGCTAACGGAGCGCGCGCACACATTTAAGCATGTAAAGTAGTGTACTGTAATGTTAAACATTGCTATTCACATTTACAGAATAAATAAAAATATATTTTCTTACTTTGAGATGGTCAAAGCCGACATCTTAGGTTGCCATGCGTTGATTGTTGTCGGGCCGAGCAGCGCGGGGGCCGGCAAGCCACCGCAGCTGCTCCAGGCCTGTGTTAGCTAGCTGGCTAGCTTCTGCTAGCCAAGCCATGAGCTAGTGTTGGAGCGGCGGCGCGATCAATCTGCAGCTTCTGCTGCTCCAGCCGCTGCTCCAGCCTGAGACGTCCACAGAGCTATTCCAGCTAGTAATTGGTAAATGGTAAATGGTAAATGGAGCTTATTTATATAGCGCTTTCCAGCCCCCTGTGAGGAGCCCCAAAGCGCTTTACAATACCAACCATCCACCCATTCATTCAGACATTCATACACCGGTAGTGGTAGCCTGCCTTGCAAGGCGCCATCCAGACCTACCGGGAGCAACTCGGGGTTAAGTGTCTTGCCCAGGGACACAACGACACATGGTGGGCGGATGCGGGATTCGAACCTCCAACCTTCCGATCAGGGGTCGACTGCCATTACCACTACACCACGGCCGCCCCANTATTCCAGCTAGTAATTAATCCACATGATGCGATCCTGGTCACCAGTGTTCAAAAGGCCGGCTCCCGTGTTAGCTCCAGTGTTAGCTCTGGAGCTAGCCAGGCCGGAGGTGTAGCCAGGCCGGCCGGAGGTGTTCGCACGGCGGCCTGGCACGATCGGCGATAAATCCGCTGCCTGAGACATCCACAAAGTTCACAGAGACGTTTCCAGCTAGTAATTAATCCATATGAAGCCATCCTGGTCACCAGTCTTCGTCCAGCTCTCGGCAGCTAACCTAAGATGGCGTCCGGTCCGGTGTTCTACATTAATTTGTGACCGGAGACCCCAGTGACTGAACCTTAAATAGCGTCCGGTGTTCTACATTAATTTGTGACCGTGTAAACTGAAGACCTACTTCCTGTTTCCCAAAATTGCTCAAAAATTGCTCAAAAATGATCAGAAATGATCTTTTTTATCATAATTATTATTTATAAAGCCTTTAAAACAACCAGAGCTGCAACAAAGTGATGTACACATGAAATTAAGAACATTTAAACACAAAAAAAAAAAAAAAAAAAAAAAATTTTTTTTTTTTTTTTTTTTTAATTCATATTTTTATTAAATATGATATGTTCGTAAGTCCCGTGGTTCGCAGGTCGATGGGGTCGTAGGTCGGGGGTTACCTGGTTAAAAATTGGGCTGCTGCGTTCTGGACCAGTTGTAGTTGTACAATGGTGGTCTGACTGATACCAAACAGGAGTGAATTGCAGTAATCAAGCCTAGATGTAATAAATGTATGAATTATTGTCTCCAGGTTATTTTTTGGATAATATGGGCTTCAGCTTATACAGTCGCCTCAGCTGGAAAAACAGGATTTAACGATCATGTTTACATGACTGTTGAGTTTCATGGAAGGATCCATTATCACTCCCAGATTTGTGACTTTTTGTTTTTCTGACAGGGCTAGAGCAGAAAGGTTGATGCAGTGGTTCGTGATCGTGTCGTTGGGAGGGAACAACATGGCTTCAGACTTCTTTTCATTGAAACTTAAGAAATTTAAAGCCATCCAGTCCCTGATGTCAGCCAGGCAGTCGAGCAAAGGTTGAATAGAGCATGTACCATTGTGTCTTAGGGGGAAGTAAATTTGACAGTCATCGGCGTAGAAGTGAAAAGATATGTTGTGTTTCCGGAAAATAGCACAAAGTGGCAGTAGGTATAAAGAGAATAGGAGAGGATCCAGGATGGACCCCTGCGGACCCCCCCATTTAAGTGATGCCACTGCAGAACTAAAATCTTTGATGGAAACATAAAAGGACCTGTCAGTGAGGTAGGATCTGAACCAATTGAGGGCTGACTCTGTGATGCCCACCCACTGCTCCAACCTAGCAATTAGGGTCTCATGGTCAATGGTGTCGAAAGCGGATGTAAGGACATATAGGACAAGCAGCACAGAATCACCAGTATCTGTGGATAAGAAGATGTCATTAAAAACCTTCAATAGGGCAATTTCAGTGTTGTGGAAAGGTTTAAAGCCAGATTAGAATAACTCATGATAGTGTGATCCTCAGGAAGCACTTCAACTGGGACTCAAATATTTTTTCCATAAGTTTAGAAACAAATGGGAGTCTACAGACAGGCCTGAAGTTGGATATGACTGAGGGGTCAAGGTTTGGTTTTTTCAAGAGAGGTTGAACAGCAGCACGTTTTAATGTTTTTGGCACCACACCCGTGGATAAACTATTTACAATAGCAAGAATGGAGGGACCTAGAGTAGGAAAAACCTCCTTTAGTAGCCGAGGGGGGACCATATCAAAGGGGGAACCAGATGGTTTCAGGTTGCACATGACCGGCTCTAGAGAAGACGGAGAGAATGGTTTAAAATTGATAGAACAGGTTACTTCAGCAATAGATGATAAGCAATATTGTATAAGTTTATTTGTTGATTTAAAAAAGGCTTTTGACACCATTGACCACACCATTTTACTTGAAAAACTGCAACAGTACGGTATTAGAGGTCTAGCCATACAATGGATATCTAATTATTTGAAAGGCAGAAAACAGTTTGTACAGATTGATGATGTTAGATCTCATCTGTGCAGTACATGTATTTCATGTGGAGTACCACAAGGTTCGGTGCTTGGGACTAAGTTGTTTATTTTATATGTACCGTACTATTCGGCGTTTAACACGCTTCTGTGTATAAGCCGCTTTGTCCAATTATTGTCAATAAATTGGAAAAATCCATAAATAACACGCTTCGCCCTATAAGACGCATCTATTATGCGTCACCGCTACTCGACGCGTCAGCGCCTCATTTGCCCTGCTGAAAATGGCGGCCACAGAAGCGAGCCAGCAAGAAGGACTTTACAAGATAACACGGTAAAAACTATTATTTCTTTGCTGAGAAAAAATATATTTCTTAGCTGACATTATAGCACAAGGGTTCCTGAGCTTAACCGTTCCTTAATCAATTCACAAAATGGTCAAATCTGCTGAATTTAAATTGTTTCGGTTTGACGTCTTCCATGGTCGCATGCGCTACTATAAAATAAATTATAAAAAATTGAATTTTATCTCAAATGTCTTATACAGGTCAACAGTTTGTAAATGAAACCCCATATAATTACACTCTGTAAGCAGAAAAATATCCACCAAGTGGTTTTATGATTTATAAAAATATAAACGGAAATAAAACCGAAGCTACAAGACGATTCTGTTTCTTAAAAAACGAATAAAAAATAGAATTTTATCTCAAATGTCTTATACAGGTCCACAGTTTGTAAATGAAAACCCATACAATTACACTCTGAAAGCCTAAAAAATATTTGTCGAGTGGTTTAAGAGCTGTTTATCTAAACAGTAGGTATCTATTTGCGGTAGCTACTGCTAACAACATGCTAAAAGAGCAATTTTTTTAGCTCTAAACATATTCTTCAGCTAACAGTTTTTAAATGACCACCAAATAATTACGCTCTGTAAGTTTTAAAAAAATCTGCGGTGTGGTTTATGAGTTATCTAGCAAAAAAAAAAACAGCTAACAACACAGCTAATAGTAGCTACATCCAGAGCAGGAGGCGGGCAATGACAGAGTCAGTTCGACCGGAGGAGGCTTTTTTCGGACACATGAGCTAGAAACGGTCGGTGTAATCCTCTGGAAGTGTCCCCCTAGCGGACAAAAGTGGTACTGCAACATTTTTTGCCCGAAATGAAAAACGGCGATATCAGAGCCAAAAATGGATCTAAAAATGTGGGGAAAAATCCATAAATAACACGCTTCGGCGTATAAGCTGCAGGACATTCAAATTAGTAAAAAAAACTGCGTGTTATTTGCGAAAAGTACGGTAAATGATTTAATTAATGTGTCTGGGATTCTCAAGTGTGTTTTATTTGCATGTAGTGATACACCTAACCTCTGATATTTTAGGCTTGACCTTCAAGTACACCTCTCTGCATCTCTCTGGAACTCTCAGTGTTACACCTTCTTGAAGCCTTCAAGGAGACGAGTAGACACTATTTTGGTTAACAATTATTATGAATTAATGGACACTAATTAATCAGATTGAACTTTCTCTTTAATGTGTGTTAATTCAGAATTGATCAACAGTATATTTTTGTCATTTAATGATGATTTTACTAAGCTGGTATATTTTAAATATGACAAAGTTAAGAGAACATCTCAGAATGATCGTGCTTTAAACTGTCTGCTCTATGCAGAATAAGTGTCTAAAGTTGAATGAACAATCCTTCGTATTTGTTTGAACTGTTTTTGTTTCGAAGGAAAAGTGCTAGACATAGCTTGCTTTCGGTCTCCCGTCCTTTCTAAAAACAATGAATCTGTTCTCAAAACAAGTTACATTGCTTGTTCACATGCACCTGCATCTTCTCACGTATGTTTTCTATGTTTTGTCTACCCTATCATCTGTCACTCAAACTCACTCACTTGCAAAGTCACTCCTTCTCTAGTGATGGACAGCCAATCAGCAGGAAGTATGTGACTAAGTCACACCCCCTCCTTAAAAGGGCACTTCCTGCATTTTTGGCTTTAGTGCTTTGGGAGAACTAAGTCAACCTGCTCTCTCCTCTGAGAAAGCTGGAGACGTTCCGGTCATGTGTCAACTCGACCCACGTTTCAGCTGGAATCATAGTAAAGCCTTACTGTGATCCTTTCACTCATTTCTGGAAGAATTTGTTTTCTGAAGTTTTACTTTGAAAGTTCAGCCAGTGCGATTGGGGCCTGTTCCTGCCGGTGAAAGCGTGCTCCCGCTCGTCTGATCCAGATATACACGCACGAAGTCATCTGGACGTTCACAGGACAACACAGTCCGTGAAGGCTCGGATATAGTCGCGCTTTGGTCCGCAAGCTGGAGCGCGCGTGCTGCGCGCGCACTGTGCATGCGTTTATAGTGTGGCACGGCAGCGCTTGGCAAAGTGCTGTTCTTTTACGGACCAGCAGGTGGCAGTACCCTCTAAAACCTGTGCATATGTTGCAAGAAAGGGTGTAGAAGAAGAAATCTACCGTAGAAGAAGAACTGTTTGAAATCACACAACAAAAACAAATAGCTTTCTGCTCGCGTGCTGAACTGTTGTCTTTATTTGCGGCTTTCAATGCATGGAGTCAGCGGAGGAGAAAGCGATCACGTGACTTTTGGCGAAAAAACAAAAGAAAAGTCCGACTCCAGATCAGGAATGAAGGAGAATTTTAACATTTTGTGTCACAAAACATTCCTCCATGCCTCGCGACGCCGTTTCCACGACCACAGCGGCGCAGACAGCTGCAGATTCTGGCGTGAAGACTGTCGGTGAGGTCCACACCTCGTCCTGTTCGGGTGGTCCTGGGGACTCTGGGCTCGGGGTCCTTCCTGGGGTCTTGGGCTTTGATCGCCCTTTCGTCTGTCTCGGGCTTTGGGGGGACGGATCTCTGATGCTTCACAATCGCTACTAAATGTTCTATTGGAGGAACCTTATTCACTTATGCATGCTCACAACCACACACAAATGGATGCAGGGATGTATATGTAGATATATGTAGATGGGTATATAAATGAATATAAATATATATGTATGTATACTGTATATATATTTGTAGGTATGGGTATGTTTATATATAGAAATCTAATGCAAGGTCATGAATATTATCAGTCTTTATGCTTGTATGTTTCGTTGCTGTGTTCTGTCATGTGCTTTGCAGGATTGTGGACGGAGGTTTGGTGTGTTTGCCTTGTGCTCTTTTTGTGGATAATTGTTGTCTCACTTTCTCTTTTCTTTCTTTCTCTCTATAAATAAATAAATAAATACATATTGGAGTGAGAGGATGGCTATAAGGTGTGAAGGGAGGCCATCTATAAATGAAAAAAAAAAACCTAACGTTCTGGTATGGTTCTTACATGGTTCTGTTAGATCACAACGTTCTTAAAACGTTCTTTGAAGGTTTTGACAAACGTTTGAACAAACCTAGATATAACGTTCTAACCTAACGTTATTATAACGTTAAACAAACGTTCCCTTTGCCACCTGCCAGATCAATGTTGTTCTTGCGGCTGTGGCATCCTGCGTCTGACGTCATGACGTAAATTTTCACACAGCCGAGCAGCACGTGCAACTGGCAGCCATTTTTCTCCCGCATCGACTGAGGACGACGTTCAAATTGAAGAGTAAGTTATTTACTATGGCAGTTATCTTTTACAATGAACAGGGTTCCCTTTTTAAGTATGATTAAACGCACGAGTTAGTTTTCTAGTTATATATATTGTTAATAGTCCCGCGGTGTGAGCGGTAGCAGAGCGCTACGTTACGTCAGCTGCTGAGCGCCGGCCGAGGCCGCCCGCCGGGGCAACCCCGCTCACGCGGGACCCCGACGGGCACCACAACCTGGGAGATCCGCGGAAAGTGCCTGACGCACGTCCAGAGTCGCCGCCGCCCGTCGCGCCACTACCGCAATGCCGGCCCGCCTTCGTGCCAAGTGCGGACACCGCGCTAGGCTAGGTGCCGCTTGTCCTGTCGCCTAAATCTCTGTTGGAAGGAAAAAAAATCAGCGGTGCTTGTAGTCCGATAACATTTTCAGCTTGTGTGGAAGGTGGTGGTGGTGGTGGGTTTTTTTTCGGGGGTGGTGGTTATTTTGTAATCAATGCCTCCAGTAGAATGTTTCATTGCTAGCCTAATGCTAGGTAGCCGCTTGTGCTAGCCGCTTGTCCTGTCGCCTAAATCTCTGTTGGAGGGAGAAAAAAATCAGCGGTGCTTGTAGTCCGATAACATTTTCAGCTTGTGTGGAAGGTGGTGGGTTTTTTCGAGGGTGGTGGTTATTTTGTAATCAATGCCTCCATATAGCAGAATGCTTCGTTGCTAACGCTAGGTCCTAGCCTGAAACTCCAGTGGTGTGAGGGGAAAAAAAATAAAACACCAGCTTGCGTTGGAAAAGCTAGCTAGCTGCCAGGGCTGACTGCGTTGTCCGGTAAGAAAATATGATAGACTGTTGCATTAATGTTGTGTGGTAGCGGCTAATTTTAATCCACTGAGCTAATCACTGTGTGAGCTGTTTATGAAGCCAGTTTTCTTGTGCTGCTTACAGGTGACATAATGATATAAAACGCACATTATCTCGACAGTTAACGCTAAGACTCCCATCGGCTGCCTTTTACAAAAAATATATAATTGTGAAGTGATTAATGTTTGTAAGAACATTGATTTAACATCACCCTCTCTTCCCACAGGCCTGGACCCAGCCATCATTGACACATAAGGTGAGCCATATTTGCTTTGTAAGTAGCTAATATAAGTATTCTGTACCAATAATTTAAAATGAAATTTACAATGGTAATGCGGTGTGTTTGTATGTGTATATAATTTATTTATTTTACATGTCAATTGTCACATTTAAAGTTTCAGTTCTCTGAACATATTTAAATATGAGACAAAGATAACAGGAGTACCACAATATGCACTTCATAAATGATGGTCTGTATTATTAACAGTTGTTATTAGCAGTTGTTGCTGTTTTTATTGCAGGTCATGACCCTGCTCTTTTGTGTCTCTTTCAACAGACAACACCTGTTGCACCTGACCTCATGGGCAGACCTGTGTCCTCTGCTCTCTCCTCACCATCCTCCTGCAGCTCCTCTCCATCATCACCTGTGCGTTAACACCTTGTGCCTAACAGTGAGTTGAACTTGTTTTCTGTCTGTGTTTTCTGTTTTTATTGCAGGTCATGACCTTGCTTTAACTTCACATGTTCATGTTTGTGTCTCTTTCAACAGACAACACCTGTTGCACCTGACCTCATGGGCAGACCTGTGTCCTCTGCTCTCTCCTCACCATCCTCCTGCAGCTCCTCTCCATCATCACCTGTGCGTCAACACCTTGTGCCTAACAGTGAGTTGAACTTGTTTTCTGTCGGTGTTTTCTGTTTTTATTGCAGGTCATGACCCTGCTTTAACTTCACATGTTCATGTTTGTGTCTCTTTCAACAGACAACACCTGTTGCACCTGACCTCATGGGCAGACCTGTGTCCTCTGCTCTCTCCTCACCATCCTCCTGCAGCTCCTCTCCATCATCACCTGTGCGTCAACACCTTGTGCCTAACAGTGAGTTGAACTTGTTTTCTGTCGGTGTTTTCTTGTTTTTATTGCAGGTCATGACCCTGCTTTAACTTCACAT
>JBBPBX010071455.1:0-18316 GCA_038048925.1 Garcialebias charrua | reverse complement strand
ATGGTCTTAAAATTAAAGAGGATGAAATTGCACTTAACATGCCTTCAAATACACCTGAGCAGTGCTACACCAATATGGTCTTAAAATTAAAGAGGATGAAATTGCACTTAACATGCCTTCAAATAAACCTGAACAGTGCCACACCAATGTGGTCTTAAAATTAAAGAGGATGAAATTGCACTTAACATGCCTTCAAATACACCTGAACAGTGCCACAACAATGTGGTCTTAAAATTAAAGAGGATGAAATTGCACTTAACATGCCTTCAAATACACCTGAACAGTGCCACAACAATGTGGTCTTAAAATTAAAGAGGATGAAATTGCACTTAACATGCCTTCAAATAAACCTGAACAGTGCTACACCAATGTGGTCTTAAAATTAAAGAGGATGAAATTGCACTTAACATGCCTTGAAATAAACCTGAACAGTACCACAACAATGTGTTCTTAAAATTAAAGAGGATGAAATTGCACTTAACATGCCTTCAAATAAACCTGAACAGTACCACAACAATGTGTTCTTAAAATTAAAGAGGATGAAATTGCACTTAACATGCCTTGAAATACACCTGAACAGTACCACACCAATGTGGTCTTAAAATTAAAGAGGATGAAATTGCACCTAACGTGCCTTCAAATACACCTGAACAGTGCTACCATTCTCTCTACATTTTACTCACTTAGTGTGAAACCTGTGCCTGTTTGGATGAACACAAAGCTAATATTCTGGCACGAATTGAAGAAAACACACACACAAAGCTCTTCCTCAACAGCTTTCAGTCTCTCTCTGCTTTTAGTTTTCATGGCAGTTAGGCTGGAGAAGCTCACTTTGCACAGATATGTTGTGGAAAATGGGAGCAATGTCAAAATAGCTAAAAGTAAATCCAAAAGAGATGTAAGCCTTACTGTACAGTCTCACGTTCACGGTTTCTGCCTTCTTCTGATTTCCACTTGGGCCTTCATCTGGGTCCGTATTTTGTCCAGGGACCAGACCGGATTTAGTATTTTTTCTTTTGAAAAAGTTTTCCATCCCTGTTTGTTTGAGAAGGTCCTCGCTGTTGGTTTGTTTTGCTCACTGCTCACGTCATGTTCATGTGCCGCTACTTCTCTTGTTTTAATGTGCGACGCTATGCTCTATACTGCCACCTACCGCGCGGTAAGGAAATTACACCAGTTAATAAAAATTTCATAATTTACTAATTTTTCACGGCACACCAGACGATCTCTCGCGGCACACTGCTGTTCCGCGGCACACTGGTTGAAAAACACTGGTGTAGGTGGTTCCAGGGCGGTCCTGAAGCAGTCCAAGGAGGTTCCAGGGTCCAAGGAGGCGGTGACGACATCCAGGGTTTTATAACCGTGGCCCTGCCTTTGAAGATGTGTGTGTGGACTGTGCTGGAGTCAGGTCTGTTGGTTGCTGTAAGGTTTATTCTTATATGTACAATAAACCTGCATAAAATTTGCACATTCGTTTCAGAGCTTCCTTCAACCTTTTGAATTCGCAACAGTTCAGTTCTCATCGGGTCTTGCCCTCCAACCACTTTCCTGCCTCATTTCGCCCTCTGGGATTCATCTCAAGGAACTAAGGATTTCTCTGTAAAATAACAAACAAAACAAGATCAATCATCTTTAAAGAGCCTTCTGGTCAAGCCTTTTTGACAGTTTGTTTCATCTTCCAGGAAATCCAGAAGATCCCTGTACATGTGTACAGTATATAGACTTGCACTGTAAATAATAAACACTGTTACTTTTGCACCTCTTCGTGTCGTTCTGGGTCTCATTACCAACTGGGTAAACCTTTGAAATCATAACACTATGACCACTTTATTGTTCTTTTTACATATTTTGTGCTAATTTCAGCTTACTTTTTTGTTGCTAGTTTTATATATTTCAAAATATGAAACTATTAGCAAATATTTTCCCCTTTGTTCCCTTAAACATTATTCTCTTAAATCCGTTTTCTTTTTTATCTTGTTGAGATTTTAGCTACTGTTCTGCTACTTTTAACCAGTGGTGGGATGTAACTAAGTACAAATACTTTGTTACTGTACTTAAGTACATTTTTCATGTATCTGTACTTTATTTAAGTATAATTAAATGTGGGTACTTTTTATTTTTACTCCACTACATTTTACATGAAGTATCTATACTTTCTACTCCACTACATTTCTATAATGTGTTGAGTTACAAGTAACTTTCATGTTGCGATTTTTTGATTTGTTCGTTAGTTTGAAAGTAACCAAAGGTGAGAGGGGAGTTTGGCCACTGAATCACTGCAAAGTTGACAGGTAACATTACACCCACCTTCTAGAAATTGGGCCAATAATGTATGTTCTAGTATATATATGTCACTGAGCTTGGGCCACCCACAGCATCGCCAACACACCCACAATGGATTCCACAGTGGAGAATCAGCCAGAAGATATGCACCACCCTAGCCTGGTTGAAACCAGACCCATATGTCCTTCACTTCGCTTTGGACTAGGGTCTGGCATCTCTCCCATAGACAATGATTTCTCCGGCAGATTTTTGAATGGACCAATCAGAGAACAGAAGGCGGAGTTTTGTTAGTTTAGCCTGGCGAGGTCCAGGCTATTCAGATAAAAAGCTCAGAAACCACTCGGTGGATATTTTTTCTGCTACCAGTGTGTAATTATATGTCTCTAATTTACTGACTGTTGGCCTAGATGAAACATTTGAGATAAATTTCGATTTTTTATCATTTATTTTCGTAGCGCACCCGAGGCTGTTTGGAAAATGTCAAACCGAAACTATTTAAATCCAGCAGATTTGACCATTTCGTGAATTGATTTAGGAACTGTTAAGCTCAGGAACACTTCTGATATAACGTCAGCTAAGAAATATACTTTTCTCAGCAAAGAAATAATAGTTTTTTACCTTGTTTTCGTGAAAATTCCTTCGTGGCGGCGGCAGCCATTTTGACTGACGACGTCAGTCGACGTCGTTCAAAACTCCGCCTTCTGTTCTCTGTTAAGCTCAGGAACACTTCTGATATAACGTCAGCTAAGAAATATATTTTTCTCAGCAAAGAAATAATAGTTTTTTACCTAGTTTTCATGACACGAAGGAATGAAAATTCCTTCGTGGCGGCAGCCATTTTGACGACGTCAGTCGACGTCGTTCAAAACTCCGCCTTCTGTTCTCTGATTGGTCCGGTCAAAAATCTACCGGAGATATCCTTGTGGATGGGAGAAGTCCCAGACCCAGCAGTGAAGGGAAATGAGAATTGAGCGGAGCTGCGTAGGAATGGCGAGGGCCAGGCTAGCACCACCCATGGCTTTATTAAAAAAAATATTGAAAGATTATTGAAAGACTATTCAGTACAGCAGGACAGATTCTCTCTCCCAAAAGAGACAGACTGGACCAAAAAAATAATTATTCTTCTGAACTTGAACAATAAATTCTTGCTGCAATATTAAAATGTGTCAGTTCATGGGACGTTAGGAGACAAGAGATGTTTCCAAATGACTCAACACTTGGGTCCAAGTTTTGCAAATGGTGTCAGGAAGTTAAAATATTGTTCACTATTGACCCATTACAAGGTTGACTAGACAGTATTTTAATCAGAGTTGATGACAAACTGGAGTTGAAGTGATCAATGTCTATTCCTTTGTTAGGTCTAATGCTCCTTTTTTCATCAGACAACTTTTACTTCAATGTTTTTACTGGTTTTATTTTGTGTTAAATAAAAAAATTCAGAGGTATAATCATTCCTCTTTCTTATTTTATTTAATGACATTTAACCTGCAGGTCATCCCTGAAATTCTGACGCACACAGAATCACAAGCCCAAGTGTGAACGGTGTCACACAATAAAAACATGCACTATCTGCAGCATTGTTCTTTAAACTGGAACAACACTTTTAAAGTATTACAGAAAATATACATACAGTACGCACACTTAATGATACTGTAGGCCATTGCGTTAGGTAATACATTCAGCAAGTACTTTTACTTTAATACTTTAAGTATTTTTAAAAGCAAATACTTATTTACTTTTACTTAAGTAAAAACATTAATGTGGTACTTCTACTTACACTAGAGTACATTTTTGTCTGTTTATTTGTACTTTTACTTAAGTACAGTGTTTGAGTACTTTCTCCTCCACCACTGCTTTTAACTAGCATTTTGATACTTTCAGCAAAAAAATTGCTACTTTTAGTGTTTTGCTACTCATCAATATTTTCCTTTTTGCTGAAGCTTAGCAGTTTAAGTACTGTATGTGTCTTTTAGCTACTGTCAGGAGATGTGGCAGAGTGAAGAAATAGGTTTATAAAAAATGTTACATACTGAACCTTTAACACAGACACTCTGAGGAGTAAAACAGTTCATGACATGAGCTGAAGATGGACAGACAGGAGTCGTCTTCAGGTCACATTTCATAACTAGCAACTTTTATAATGTTGTACAGTACACAACATAAGCACAGCTAGTAGCTAGCTACTGTTGACTGACCGCAACACGCACACCACGTCACGCACACAGATGAGATCAGCTCAAACTTTGCTTAGCGATTCATTAAACTCACTTAATATTACTTGCTTACCTGTGTAGAAAGGCACCATTAATAATTACTGCTGTTTCAACGTCGCCGTGTGATCAGCTCTGACACAGAGATGGTCCCCCACTCCGGCCCCTCCTCCTCGGACCGGAAACACACGAACGGCAGCGATACACGAGACGAGTCCAGGCTCGAGGGCGACGGAAAATGCGACCTGTAGAGTCCAATAGTTTTGGACAGATGGGACGTAGTTATAATTAGATTCAATGGAAAAGCCGCAGGCGGCGTCCAGCGGGGAAATCGGAAGTACGTCACAATCAAAAAACGTTTTTTGAAACAATCATTACTCATAAAATATTTATCCTACACAACTAAAAACATATATGCATGCATTTCGAAATATTTTCATTTTATTATTTCACTTTTATAAAAAAAAAATTGAAATCTTCAAATGGTGAAGAAGAAGAGCTGCAGTTCCGTGTCCAACTGTCCATCACTGGACAGTTCAAAAACCTTAGTTTGACCCTGGGTAGGTCCACTACACAAGATAACTTGGTTCTCTAGAATAAAAATAATACACTGTCTGCACCTAACAGTCTTGTGTCTTGATTCTTACAAAATAACAAGTATGCTTATCTTGAGAAACCAGGGATAGAATACTCAAAAACTTGCATTACAGGTGTTGTGGCTTAGTTGGTCAAAGCGCCTGTCTAGTAAACAGGATTTCCCGGGCTCAAGTGACAACAAAGCCTTGCATCTTTCTGAAAATGGTCATTAGTGGCTGGGCAAAACATGCTAAGACTGGTGGCCATGCACCAGTAGATGTGTCTGGAAAACTGCAGTCTATCACACTGTCCCTGTTGAACAGTCTTAAAGAGCTCAAATTTGGATGAGTGAGCCAAATTTTCATTTTACTAAAGTGAATTAAAGAACTCAAATTTGGATGAGTGAGCCAAATTTCCATTTTACGAAAGTGAATTAAGCAAAAACTATTTCTAGATAGAAATTACTATGTCAAGATGAACAAAAACTTGATAGAATTATAGAAACACAGAAAATAATTGAATCATGCCAGAGCAGAAGCTAAATAGTAGGTTGCTAATCTAAGAACAGGTATGATGCTCAAATATGAGACGTTGAGCGTATATATGGCCAAAGCATCTGTTTAGTAAACAGAAGAACCTGGGTTCAAATCCCAGCAATGCCTATGATACTTTGAATTCCGGATCCACCTTATTCCTATCCCCTATGATGCCTTACGCGAATTATGGGAACGACTTCCGCCGGAATTGAGTGCAGCACTTAAAGCGCAGTCTACTGGCTGTGTATTTTTCACATTTGTTTTTTTGTTTTGTTTATTTCTAATTAATTGCAATGGTTACTTCGTGTTGGGTTAGTGGGTGTTCCTGTCGGGTAGATGTTTGTGCAAAGTGCAGTTTTCATTTAATCCCAAAAATAATTAAACGTGAAGGATTTATCTCCATCAGAGGAGCTGACAGCTGCCCCTCCCTTGTCCGAGTCTGGCTCGGATCTGTTCTGGAGGACGTCGTGTTCAGATCACGTTTTCTCCGGTAAACAAAATATTATACATAAATCATTTTGTGAAACAATTTCAGAACAATTTTAGAATATAATTTTCTCTGTGTTGGAACTGTTTTTTTTTCTTTTCTTTTCATGATTTAGCACCGTCTACTGCTGTGGTTAGTTTAGCATGTCGTGCTAACTTCCACGCGGTAACATCTGTTAAAGTATTTAATAAACATATCTGTGGATAAATAATATAAACACATGTGTGTGTAATACATTTGCAGTACATACTGTGTGAATGTGTATACTGTATGCACACTGTATATACAGTATATACATTGTAGTGGACCTACCCAGGGTCAAACTGAAGTGTTTTGAACTCTTCAGTGATTCTTTTCACTGACCCTTTCAGTAACCAGACATTTTACACAATTTATTTTATTAGTTTGAATCAATGGACAGATTCACTCAAAAAGAGACAATTTCTATCTTTGATTTTGTTCTAATACAAATATAATCAGAGCATCACCTGTGTTTATTCATGAGCAATGTTGAAATTTACAATATGTCTTATGATCACATATGCTATTATGCTATGTTATTCTTTAATGTGAATGATCATTAATATGCTGGTATATTCTGCGCCTGTCTATTCATAAGAACTATGGCAAAGTTGAATAATGTGTCAAAATGACTCGCTCAGAAGTTGTTTTTGTTGAGTTCAGCTAAATCTTGATCTAAGCGTTGAGATGTCTATTCACTTTCAGACACTTTCCCAAAATATTCCTCTTTGTTACCAAAACAGACTTTCTGTTTACCTTGAAGTCTTTGCTTCACGTTTTCACACTCCTCTTGGTCCACGGACCAATGAGGAAATGGTGTTTCTGGTCTCAACACTTTTAGAAAAATTTTTTGCTTCAGTGAATGTTCAGAGTTTGGAATGGACAGAGATCTGACAGCTCTCTGTCTCTCATGGCTAGATAAACTGAGTCAATAAGTCAAAGACTGGTTCATCAGCCAAGAATTTATGGACGCCTCCATAAATTCAATAGAGCTAAAAAGCTCCAAGTTCTTAATGAACTTTCTTTGAGAAACGTCTTGTCTTGAAGTCAACCAGGAGCTGACACATTTTCTGATGATCGACGCGGACCCTAGGAGACGTTGGAAAAGTAAACGAGAATCGGTTCGGACGTGCGGGACCTGCAAAGATTCTGTACGCCTGAAAGGCTGGGGCCATCTCTTTACCAGACTAGTCGTCTTAAAGGTAATGAGTCAGTGTTTACAAACGTACCTAGGATTCAGCAAAAGTCTAAGGGGAAGTGTCATTTCTGGTAACATACCCAATACAATTAATTAGACTCTTAAATCATCTCTCCATCACTTATCCTATTTCCTTTTCCCTCTCAATTTAAGCTGGTAACTACATTTTAAGCTAAAGAACCTTCAGACTAAGTATATTGACATCCTGTATTTATGTCTGTTGTTACAATTAAATTTGCTGACGTGTTAAACTGCAAGAAAGTGAAATCTGTCAATCAAGTGTAATGGTGTTAATTTTAGTTGATTTATTTTAAATAAATGGTAGTGTCTTTGACATACCAAACTAAAATCAACGTCTATTGGTCACTTCATGGTTTATTTGTCCATCATAAACTGATCACAGAAATATTGGGTAAACTGAAAAAGAAAATAATCCGTAAGTTACTATTCAATCTGAATAAGTAAATAATTAAGGTAAAGGATGTCAGTTTAATACTGACCTCCATAAAATATCCTATATCTGGTGGCTCCTACTGGTTTCTGAATGATTATTCATAAATCTGTGATCTCTCATGAACTGTAATGTCATGTTAGCATATTAGGATCCAATTTTCAACTCTGAAGATAATAACTTTTGGCTGGAGAGTGTTCTAGTCTTAGCATGTGCTCGTACTGACATTTGAAGCTGAAATTGTTATTTGTTCAACTCTTTAAATGCTATAAGTAGTTTGGTGGGGAGTTGTTAGGCTGTATGGGAAGTGTTTGGTGGTTCTGAAGACCCGGTCCAGATTACGTGTCCACAAGCTGAGGCAATTTCATCTAAAAAATGACCAGAGTCATTTTTAGAAGCTATTATTAACATTTACAAGATTGCTGTGTGTGATGTTTTTACATTTTAGAGCAAGTCAAAGAAGCATATTACTGTTGAAACGTTGTCGGATAGTGGTTCTGATGAGTCCTGAATTTCTGCTCCATTAAAAGTGAACGGAACCGACCTTGACGCGGCTCCGAGAGAGTCCGTGTTGAGTTGCAGTTGGAAGTGCTGTGTTACTAAGCGTAGCTAAGTTGTACCTGTTTTAAATGTGCTGTTGTGCTAAGGTAACGTGAAAGGCTACGTGTCACATCACGTCTGTTTATGAGCTGTGATTGGATGAAACGAGAGCTGTGATCTGTCAATCACTCTCGTATCTGTAAAGCGAGCGCTGATTCGCTGAAGTGGGGGAAGCACGCCGATGCGACCCGCTCATTTTTGTCGTCATTTCCAGGTGCTGCGCCTTTGAGTGACAGCTTACACTCACAGGACGAACAGAGATTTCACTAAAAGTTTAAAAACTCAATTTAAGCCTCTAAACTGTCTGACCACATAAATTTGTCTTTGACAAGAACGTGGTTCGAGCGAATATCACGGACAGACTAGAAACTAATTCTAAAAGGTTGATTTTTGACCGAATTGTTAGGTGCTACTCGCAAGCTAACGGGCGGCTAAGCTACGGCTAAGCTGATGGGAGTCAACCACGTTGCCTCTAGCGGCCGGAAGTAGAAAAAAAGGTCACCTCGTGATAAGTTTAAGTCTTGATTGCCACCTGTTGGTTAAAAGACGTTAACAGATGAGTTCTCTCAAAACATCATAAAAAGTCAGCATTTTTATGGTGAAATACCACCTTTAAAATTGTTCTGTACCCAAACCAAAAACTCTTGTTTATTTTAAATAAAAAATTTAGAATAACAGAGGTACAGACAAACATTTTTGCTTATTTTAAATACTGAAGAGGTTTAAAATAACATTCAAAAAGCATCTTCTATTTGATTTTCACATTAAATCAAATAACAAAATGATGGAGAGCGGTGCATTTCCACATTAAGCTCTTCACATCTCTGCATTTTAAACATAATTGGTGTACACATCTGTACACTTTTAGTTAAAAATGACATTTTTAATGTTTTTCTGTGTACAATTAATGACTCCAGTTTATTTTAAATAAAAAGTTTAAAATAACAAACAGGAAGCATCTTTTGACTTGGTGTTCACAAAAAATCAAAGCAGAGATGGCAGAACAGATTTGAACATGTCACAGGACAACAAATTGATAAAAATCACTGATTTTTATTTAGGGTAACCTCTTTAATGTTATGCTGAGCACACAAACAGTCCAGTTTATTTTAAATACAAAAAATTGTTTAAAATAACGAACAGAAAGTCCTTTT
This sequence comes from Garcialebias charrua, assembly GCA_038048925.1. Taxonomy (NCBI): domain Eukaryota; kingdom Metazoa; phylum Chordata; class Actinopteri; order Cyprinodontiformes; family Rivulidae; genus Garcialebias; species Garcialebias charrua. The sequence continues at coordinate 8,800 of JBBPBX010071455.1, read as the reverse complement.
TCACTCCTGATAACTGTCAAATGCGGTAAAAAAATCAGTTTCACTGAGACTGCAAGACATTTTTTTAAGGCATGCTCAAGCAGCATCCTGTCACATTTTAGTGAAATCATTGCATTTAAGTCAGTTCTCTTTTATAAGCGTTTGAGTGAACAAATGAAAATCGGGCTTGGGTTAGTTAGTAATTGTTGTTTGAATATAAGTTCTATTTAAAGTTAACACTGCCGTGCCACCGCTTTGGCGTAGGGCAGTGGTGGGCACCGCTAATTAAAAAATTAGTTCCACAATTTCTAAAACGCTTATTAATTTTTTTAGGTCCACAATTTCAAAAGCACAAATGTCTTATGAAAATTAGGGGAAGCTAATCTAATCCGCTATTTATATATTTATATATATATATATATATATATATATATATATATATATATATATTATATATATATATTATATATATATATATATATATATATATATATATATATATATATATATATATATATATATATATATATATATTATATATAGCCGGCAGCGTTATCAATATTTGCACTACACTGCCAACTGAAAAGTAACAAAAATGATCCTAAAAGGATGAAATTACAAAAATCAAAGGATTTATTTAATACTTTACGTACATATATTCTATTCGGCCACGAAATTAACAAAAAATAGAATGATCTTTTAATCCCTAAAACCACGTTTAAATCTCAAATACACGGGTGTGTCGCCACCGCATTTATACATAAAGTAACCCAAATACATGAAACTAACGACTCGCCGTCGAATGGTCGACACAAAACACACAATAAACTCCTCCGGCCACGTTAATTTGGCTTGAAACAGCGGGGTTCTCTACGGATTTATCCATTAGTAACCCAGCACTACCGGTGTAACAGGCAGACACAGTTAGCGTCTATAGGTAGTCAACAGATTTAATGAAAAGTAACTAAAATACATGAAACTAACGACTCGCCGTCGAATGGTCGACACAAAACCCTCAATAAACTCCTCCGGCCACGTTAATTTGGCTTGAAACAGCGGGGTTCTCTACGGATTATCCATTAGTAACCCAGCACTACCGGTGTAACAGGCAGACACAGAGTTAGCGTCTATAGGTAGTCAACAGATTTAATGAAAAGTAACTAAAATACATAAAAATAACGACTCACCGTCAAATGGTCGACACAAAACACTCAATAAAATCATCCGGCCACGTTAATTTGGCTTGAAACAGCGGGGTTCTCTACGGATTTATCCAAGTACCCAGCACAAACAGTAGTAGTCACAGTTCACCCGAGTTCACCTCTGAGTGACCCGGAAGTTGTCAAGATGGAATAGTCCATTTTTAGTAGGGGGATAAAGAAATCGACCGTTTTTTTTATTGCGTATTTAATGATCGTTTTCATCGTAACTATAATTATTTTTATGTTAAATGTACATTAACAAGCATGAGCAATGTTAGTGATGTAGGTGACTGCACGGGGCGAGGCGGGGCCGGGGCCACTGCTGAAATGGGACCCCCAGGCATTTACCTACATGGTAGAGCCGAGTCTGTTCTCAGCTCTGCCCCCCTCCCCCTCACACCCTTTCCTCCTCTGCTGTTTACGGTGGGGAAAAAGGTAAAACAAGCAGCATAAGAGCTTGTAAATAAGTTTATTGGTTTTTACTGATAGATAATTAGTTATTAGCGGTACTGCATTTTAAATAAAAATAGCACAAATCCGCTTATGAATTATAAAAGTTAGTCAATTCACAAAAACGCTGACAAAAAGTTTAGGTCCACTGTAAGCGGAATAGCGCTTTAGCGCTCTCTAGCGGTCTGTGCCCACCACTGGCGTAGGGGATAAGCGGGCGGTACATATGCTTGAGGCTGAGCCTCTTCACAGGCGTCGCCGGTTCACGTCCCAGACCCGACGAGCTTCTTTCTGTGGTGTCTCCCCCATCTCTACCAGTTTCACCCTCTCTAATAAAGGTCACCAGTGCCCAAAAATGTAAAAAATAAAAAAAGTTAACAGTGCAATTAACTTTTACTAATTTAATTGAGGATAAAAACCTGCAGAAAACGGTACCTATGAATACTTATTACACAGTGAAACACGTAAACCACAGCTGATTAGTTTAATTAACTCAGTGCTACATTAAAAGTGAATATTTATTTGCAAGCACTAACATGAGAACAATCATATTTGATTTTTTCACAAAAAATCAATACAATGATTGACGTTAAACAGGATGAAACAAGTGAGAGGGTCCGCTCCATCAGGGCCCCAAAACGGCTTAGAACGAGCCAAGGTGGTGACAGCTCAGTTGACAGGTACATTTGGCAAGAAGCAGGTGAACATCCTTTTGTTATGATCTCAAAAGGTAACCCAGTTGGTAACGAGACCCAGAACGACACAAGACAAAAAGGTAGGGATGGGGCAGATCCGATCCAGTATCGGTATCCGATACCAGCATAATTTGAGTATCGGATATCGGATCCAACCTGCCGATATTTCCGATCCAGCTTCAATGAGCACTTGTGTTCCATCACATTCTGTGACTGCCGTCTTAACATTGTGTGAGATAAACCCAATGAAGACACTCTTGAGCCTTACAACAGGAAACTCACAAACTTTAACAGCACACAAGAGGCAGCTATATACCACACACATGTCCTTCTTACTCATGGTGCAGCTGGAAAAAAAAATGCTAAGCATTATGGGAAAGACAACGAAATCCACTCTCCTTAACCACTAAGGGAGTGGATTTTGTTGTCTTTCCCATAATGCTTAGCGTTTTTTTAGTTTCCTAGCTGCACCTAAAGCTTTAACATTTTTAGAACCCGGACGGAAAGTCAACGTGTAATTGAATCTGTTGAAAAACAGTGACCAACGTGCCTAACAGGGATTTAGATGTTTAGCGTCTCTGAGGTAAGTGAGGTTCTTATGGTCAGTCCAAATAAGAAAAGGTAGCTCAATGCCCTCAAGCCAGTGACGCCATTCCTCTAATGCCAGTTTAACAGCAAGTAGTTCTCTGTTTCCCACATCATAATTCCGTTCAGCTGGGGACAGACGGCGAGAGAAAAATGCACATGGGTGCACTTTGCTGTCCAAAGGTGATCTCTGTGACAAAACAGCTCCTACCCCAGTGTCTGAAGCGTCTACCTCAAGGATGAACTGATGAGTGCTGTCTGGATGACAGAGGATGGAAGTGGAAGAAAAAAGCTGTTTTAGCTTACTGAAAGCAGAGTTGGCTTCCGAGGTCCATCTGAAATTTCTGTTGGTGGATGTGAGTTGTGATAGAGGCACTGCGATACGACTGTAGTCCTTGAAAAAACGTCTGTAGAAGTTTGCAAAACCCAAGAATCGTTGCAGTTGTTTCCTGGTCTCAGGGACCGGCCACTCCACCACTGCCTTTGTCTTCTCTGGGTCTGCCCTGTAGTGTCCTTCTCCAAAGATAAAACCCAAAAATGCAACAGAAGAAGTGTGAAATGAACATTTTTCACCTTTTACGAAAAGTTGGTTCTCATACAGTCTTTGGAGCACCGTCCGGACATGCGTGACATGTTCATTCTCATTCCTGGAATAAATGAGAATATCGTCCAAGTAAACAAACACAAAATCACCAATAAAGTCTCTCAAAACATCATTAACCAGTGCTTGAAATACTGTAGGGGCATTGGTAAGGCCAAAGGGCATGACAAGATACTCGAAGTGTCCTAAGGGTGTCTTAAAAGCTGTCTTCCATTCATCACCCTCTCGATACGGACAAGGTGATAAGCATTACGTAGGTCCAATTTGGAAAAGATAGTGGCTGGTTGCAACTGCTCATGGACCGAGTCAAGTAGTGGTAAGGGATATTTGTTCTTTACGGTAATATTGTTCAAACCCGGATAGTTGATACAAGGGCGTAGAGTCTTGTCTTTCTTACCAACAAAAAAAACCCTGCCCCCAGTAGAGAGGTAGATGGGCGGATGATACCTTAATCCAAAGACTCCTCGATGTAGGATTTCATGGATCCACGTTTAGGGCCCGAGAGGTGATACAAACGGCTAGATGGCAGAGGAGCTCTAGGAAGAAGGTCAATGGCACAGTCATAGGGACAATGGGAAGGAAAAGAGAGAGCCTTCACCTTACTGAACACTGGAGACAGATCATGATACTCAGGTGGAATGTCGGATAGAGCAATGTTCTCGGCTTCTTATACACTGGTTAAAGGGTTGGAGATGCCTGAGCGAAGGCAATTCTTCAAACACTTGTCACTCCATTTTTCTATTCGACCAAACTCTCAATTGATGTGGGGATTATGGTTCTGCAACCAGGGAAACCATAAAATCATTTGAGTGTTGGGTGAATCAAACACAAAGAAACTAACAGATTCATGGTGATTACCGGATGTGATTAAATGTAAGTCTTCAGTCTTAAAGCGAATCTGTGCCAAGGTCTCCCCAGTTACTCCAGTAACAGAAACTGGGTCAATGTCCAGAACGGGGAGAGCAAATTCCTTAACCAAATCATGACTGATTAAATTTTGTTCAGCACCAGAGTCAATTAATGCTGACACAGGAAAACGATTTTGTTCGAACTGAATGACAGTGGGTAAAGTTAATCTACGCATGGAAGTGACAGATGAAGTGCACACCAATAACTTCCGTTCTACTGGTGGGCGTTTACGTTTCCCAGAAGTGGGCATGAAGCAATATAATGTCCCTCCTTTCCACAATACATACATAAGTTGGAATTCCTACGTCTCATTCTTTCATCTTCTGTCAATTTAGTTGTGCCAATCTGCATTGGTTCAGGTTCAGGTAATGCTAACTGAGTTCCAGTAGATGGTGGTAGCGAGCTTCGGGACTTGGCACCAAATTTATCCACAGTATTCCTGAGGGCGTCACTGTAGAAGCGAATGTGCATTGTACTTCCTGTCCGACACCGGAAGTGCCTGTATTCCATAGGCGGAGTATGGATCGCGGGTGTTTTTGAAAGTTATTTTCATTCATTTTATCGGAGCAAACACAGCTTTTGTTTAAACGGAACGTTTACTGAAATGTCCTACCGGGGTTCAGGTACCTGCTGTGCTGTTCGCGGCTGCACCAACAACCGGACCAAGCTAAATCTTTGGCTAAAACAACAGTGTTTTCAACACGGACCCAAAACAAAGAAAGAGTGTTCCTGCATCCTTCTCTATGGCTGTGTCTGCGCGATCAGGTAACATCTGTAATTTCTTTTTATTCAGGGAGGGTTTATTAATGAGAGTTTTGGATGATTTACTGTCTTAAAATGATATATGTCAGGCGCGACCGGTGTTACAGAACACCGTGACTTTTAGCCGAGATAGCTGCTAACAAACCTTAGCCGAGAGGCCGGAGCAAACGCGTTCGCTATTTATGTATTTTTAAATTATGTCTGCGCGATCAGGTAACATCTTTTTATTCGGGGAGGGTTTATTAATGAGAGTTTTGGAAGATTTACTGTCTTAAAACGATAGATCTCAGACGCGACCGGTATTTTTAGCCGAGATAGCTGCTAACAAACCTTAGCCGAGAGGCCGGAGCAAACGCGTTCGCTATTTATGTATTTTTAAATTATGTCTGCGCGATCAGGTAACATCTGTAATTTCTTTTTATTTGTCCCTCCTCTTTTAACAAAACGAGTGGTGTTCCCACATTTTTAATGAACTAAAACAACAAAGTTTGGACTGTCTTCAACTGTATTACTTGCATGTAAACAAACGGTGTTTCCGGTTAACCGGAAGTCGTGTGCACATTTCGCGCAAAGCGTCATGGGGCGTAGGAATACTGTGGATATTCCCCACCTGATGACGTGTAGAAACCGGAAGTGTTGGGTCTCTGGTAGTTGCAGTCCCGTTCTCAGCGACGTTCATCAATGGAGATTGCTTTATTAGCGCATTTAAATTAGGAGGCTCGTCTCTTGCTGCAATCTGGTCCTTAACATAATCAGAGAGAGAATTAAAAAATGTACCTTGAAGCGCCCTGTCGTTCCACTCCGTTTGAGCCGCGAGAATGCGGAAGTCCAGAGCGTGTTCGGAGACGGGTCGTCTGCCCTGATGTAATCCCAACAAACGCTTCTCTGCGTTGGGTTGTTGAAACGGCCGGTCAAAAATCCTGTGGAACTCATTCAGAAACTGGTCGAACGACACGAAGTCCAAATCATGGTTGTGGAGGTAAGAAGATGCCCACTGGAGGGCTTTACCTGAAAGCTGACTGTTCAGATAAGTTATTTTAGCGATGTCCGTGGAATAAAGTTGAGGAGCTCCTTTGAAGGCGAGTTTGCACTGTAGGAGAAAACCTTCACACAACTCTGGGTCTCCTGAGAAGAGTTCAGATTGTTTAACCAGTAACTGTTGAGGAGAAGGAGAGTTATTACTTGAACTGGTGCTGGATGAGTTTGAGTCTGAGGTGGCAGCAGGAGCTGTGGGAGAAAAATAGCAAGTTTCTTCTGTATTGTGTTAACCATACCTCCGAGTACTAGCATGTCAGTTTGGGTCTTATGTTGTTGACTCAATATTTGTTTTTAGCATCTCCTCTACTGAAGTCTGGCTTGTGGCCTGCGAGAGGAAGCTTGTGCGTTCATGGTCTCGTTCTGGGTTTTGTTTAGGCTGAAGCATTATCTGTTATGATCTCAAAAGGTAACCCAGTTGGTAACGAGACCCAGAACGACACAAGACAAAAAGGTGCAAAAGTAACAGTGTTTATTTATTTACAGTGGGGAATATCTATTTACAAATGTACAAGGGTCCTCTGGATTTCCTGGAAGATGAAAAGCGGACAGTCAGATGGGTTTGATCAGAAAGTTCTTCCAGGGTAATTGCTTTTGTTTGTTTATTGTTTCCTTACGGATGAAAAGAGGAGGATGATTCCAGAGTGTCCTAAAGTCCTTGAGATGAGTCCCAGAGGGCGAGTGAGGCAGGCAAGTGGCTGGAGGACAAAGCACGACAAGCAGAGAGCTGGAACCAGGAGAATCCGAGGGCTGAGAACACAAGCACAGGGTAAGTTTCTCTCAAATGTACTCACAAACTGGCTAGAGGCATAAATACCATGTGTGGCATAAAATGCTTCAGCAAAGAGTAGAAATCGACTGCAGCATTAAGTAGAGGTGGAGCTTGTCAGGTGGATGACCATCAGCTGTGGATGATTGGCGGCCATCTTGGGGCTGTAGCAGGTGCCACTCTTACACCTTTGATGTTTTATGACAGGCTTCTCAAAGCTCATTTTGGTGACAAATATACACCAGGCATAGAAGAAGATGAAGACTTTAAGTTGTTTTTCTTCTTACATCTCTTCTTTGAGATAAGATTTCAGCTGCTCACCATGGTTAAGCCAAAAAAGCAAACCATGGAAGAAATAAAACAGTGTGCTATGAATGTCTTTGAACCTCACATGTAAATCAAAACACCCTTACAGGTGTCCCCAGGTGAAGCTGTCAAATCCCACTCGCTGGAGCTGGATTCCAGTCCTAAAAAACTTCCGGGGGTGAACGCGTGCGCATCTCGCTGCAGCTGCTCCTCGTACTTTTCTCTTGTTTTATTTTATTCAATACTTTCTGCTGTTTTTTCACCGACCCTTGCCTGGGCATATCTACTCATCAACAACATGGATTTTACTTGGATTTACCTGCTGCCTGCTCTCGTCTGGACTCTGCTGCTTCTCATCCAACAACACCCAGCGTCTGGTCTGCTCCATTATTCGGCCGTGGAGCTCCTTCGTCTTCGTTTCCTACCGGCTGTCCCCCCTGTGCTCCCTCTGGAGGAAATTGCCTTCCATCCTCGTCGGAGATACATCCACCGGGGCTCGCGCCGTCGACTGAACGCTGACAAGGCTCATCCCATAACCTCCATCTGGTCTGACTCTCGCCATTCTTCACGCCGCAACGCTCGGTCAGCTAACAGCAGCAGCACGTTAGCCAACCTAGCTCGGTCGGCTAACGCTCCGGTCACTACCTCCGCCTCCTCCGTGAAGTTTGGACTTCTGAACGTTCGCTCCCTCACGGGCAAAGGTCAGCTTGTTCATGATCTAATATCTGACCGAAAACTGGATTTCATCTGCTTAACAGAAACGTGGCAACAACAAAATGACTTTTTTCATCTGAACGAGTCCACACCACCGGGGTTTGTTTACACCGCAAAGGCCAGGGCCTCAGGCAGAGGCGGAGGTCTCGCGATGATTCACCGCGAGAACTGGAAGGTCACTCCGGTTCACCCCCCTCCCTCCTCCTCCTTTGAGTGCAGTGTTTGCATGCTGAATGGCCCCACTCCAACTGTTGTTGCTACAATCTACCGCCCTCCAAAAGTGAATAGCTCATTCATGAATGACTTTGCTGGACTAATGGCTCATTTAACAGCTCTTTCACCCAATGTTCTCCTGCTGGGGGATTTCAACGTTCATTTTGAAGATTTGAACAACCCCCTCACCAGAGACTTCACATCCTGCCTGGATAGCTGTGGCTTTCAACAATTCATCGACTTCCCAACACACAAGATGGGCCACACCCTGGACTTACTCTGCTGCTCTGGACTTTCTCCTCTTAACTGTTCTTCTGATGAACTTCCATTTACTGATCACCTGATGATTTCATTCACTGTTAATCTTAAATTTTCCTCAGATAAACCTCAACGCACTCTTTCCTTCCGTAATATCAAGAATATCAACCATGACACTCTCTTATCTCATATTAATGATACCCTCTCCACCTTCAGCTCCTCCAACCCAGATGATCTTGTCACATTATACAACACCAGCCTAACCAACATCCTTAACTCTGTTGCTCCCCTGAAAACCCGGACTGTTTCCTTCTCCAACTCT
>JBBPBX010071454.1:0-18316 GCA_038048925.1 Garcialebias charrua | reverse complement strand
TATATATATATATATTTACATATATATATATATATTTACAATATATTATTTTATAATATATACACTGTATATATTATATACAGAATTCTATTATGATATTTATTAAGCTGTATTTTATACAGCAGAATATCTAATATGCCAGTGGATGGAGTTTAATGAAATCTTTACAAAATATAATTATTAGATGCACACTTTCTTCTGATTACCGTTTGGAGTTAATGCAATTTAAAATTATTCTACCACAGCTAATCAACCTCAGCAAAACACAGAAAAGCCATAACTCAGTCAATTTTAGACATAGTGGCCTATGACTTGATGAGGTAGTAGTTGAATATTCACAACACAGTCTGAGAATGTGCAACGACATACTAGAGCACAATATTGTTGTGACCAAAACAGCGACAACTCTGTGACTTCTCAACAACAGATTATCTTCGTTTACTTCGGTATTTGTGAAATATATTTTATTACCTTCTACAGTCCCACTAAAAAGCCTTCAGATTACCAGAATGGAGAAAATTAGTTGTCATTTTCACCTCCCAGTTTAATGGATGCACAGCTGCACATTCACGCATGCCTGATGCTGGGATTGCCCAGAGATACCTGCTCTATCTGGCTTTAGTCACGTTTGTGTGGGAGGCACACAGAAGGTAGAGCTTGGCAGCGTGTGTGTCATCAACTCAACCCACACTAACTTTGAAAAGGTGAAAAAAACAACTGAAATCCATTCATTTCTTGTCCTTTTTGCTGCTATGGAAATCCCAGCCTCTGCTTAACGCCATGTGTAGTTAATGTTGACATGTTTAACTGCAGATACTCTCCGGCTGATGTTTTTCTTTTTCTTTTCCTGCATCAGTTTAGAGATGTGTGACGATAGTCTCAATTTCACCATGTGTCCTCTGTGTGACGGGGCATGTGACTACTGGCACCTCAGCACCGCCTGTGGCACGGCCAGAGCTTCTCATCTCTTTGATAACCCTGCCACCGTCTTCTTCGCCATCTTCATGTCCCTATGGGGTGAGGTTACAAGTTTGCATGAGCGCAAGTGTGTGTGTGTGGGGTGTGTGTTTGGGAACAGGAGAACAGGCAAGCTGCTTGTGTTGTTACTAGTTTCATGTTACCTCAAAGTGAGCAAATGATTAGTGTAACAGTGTAAAACAGCACAAGTTCAAAGGGTAACCCTGACAACAGGCATGTCTGCATGTAAAACATGGTATGAATTAAGAAAACTCAAAAGCTTTTTAATAATTGCTAACTTTTAAGTGTTTTTTGCATTCAGAATAAAACATTGTACCGTATTTTCCGGACTATAGGTCGCGGCTTTTTATCATTTTTGCATGTCCTGCGACCTATAGTTAGGTGCAACCTATTTATGGCTTTTTGTCACTTTCGGCCGCTAGGGGTGCATGGTAGTACCACTTTTGGCCGCTAGGGGGCGCAGGCAGTGCAGTACCAGTTTCGGCCGCTATGGGCGCTAAAGAGACCTGTAGTCTGTTTACCGGTACATGCAGACGTGCGTGCCTGGAGGCATTACCTGTTTGTGTATTGAGCATAAAAACCCATCTCTGAGAGTGAGTGAGGAGAATACAGACAAGCAACAAACAACAGAGAGAACCACGAGAGAAGAAGAGCCATGCCTCCAAAAAGAAAATCGTACACCGCTGACTACAAGCTGGAGGTCGTGAAATTTACAGTATGTGGTTGTAACTGTCAAAGTGCATTTCTTAGCAAAAGTTAAACAGAGACACACTCTTACAATAATGTCAGCTAACAAATATATTTTTAGGCGTTTCTGTAGTTACCGGTAAATTTGAATGAAATTCAGCTCGCGCTGAAAAGCGGGTCTGTTTTCTGGGTGCGCACTTGGTGTTATTTACATTCTAAAATAAGCTGATTTGTAATCATTTATTAACAAAAATTAATCTGAGACACACTAATATTTATATTCAGCTAACAAATATATTTTTAGGCGTTTCTGTAGTTACAATTTAATGAAATTCAGCTTACGCTGAAAAGCGGAAATGCTCTGTATGGGTGCATGCTTGGTGTTACTTACGTTATAAAATAAGCTGATTTGTAATCATTTATTAACAAAAATTAAACTGAGACAAAATAACATATATTCAGCTAACAAATATATACAGGTAGTCCCCGACTTACGAGCGAGTTCCGTTCCTGCGAGTTGCTCGTAACACGAAAATTCGTAAGTTGGAACACGAAGCACGTGTTCTCGTAAGTCCGGATTTTCGCTCGTAAGTTGGAACATTTATGCTAGCGCTACTACGAACACTCGTTTTTCATCAAAAACGTTCATATTAGTTCATAAACATGGTCGGAAACGTGTTTCCAAACGGTTAGCTAACACACTTTCATCTAAAAACACAAAAAAGTGCTGTATTTTTTACAAATTTACTTCTCTTTCGCCAGCTCGTAAGTCCGGGTGCTCGTAGGTCAGAGCGCTCGTAAGTCGGGGACTACAGTACCTGTATTTTTAGGTGTTTATCCTGCTAAAATTAAAATACCGGTACATGCAGGTCTGTTCGCTGCTACTGCATGTCTGGTGCTGCGCGTGCACGTTTTGTTTCATCAGACATACCAGTAGCGAAATAAATTTTTAAATCCAGCTCATTTCACAATTACGTTCATTTATTAAGGAAAAGTTCAGCTCAGACCCATATTTGCTATAATTTTTAATCAAACAAATAATTGTTTTTAAGTGTTAATCTTCTTAAAAGCCTTGCGCTCCTGTGACAGACATTTGCAGCAGAGCTAAACACTCTCCCACATTTCCGGGTTGACTCAACGGTGACGCGTCACGTCGGCGGTGACGTAGACGCGACCTATAGTCCGGTGCGACCCATATATAGATTTTTCCAATTTTTTGGCAATAATTGGACAATGCGACCTATAGTCCAGTGCAACCTATAGTCCGGTAAATACGGTAATCACGTAAACACAAATTCTCATTGCAGTGGCAGTTCTCGATGTCAGTGTCAACATCTAAAAGTCAGAATTCTGTTAATAATTATGATTTTATGTAACAATCCACCTCTTCAACTTGTTTCTGGTTGACATATTCCCCTGCCGTTTCTTTCTACGGAGGCCCACAGAGGTCATAGTAAAAGACTGAGGTTGTAAGAATAAATTCCCTCTATTTATTGACACTTATTCATATTTCCTAATAGACATCATTCTGTTAAGAGTGTAAGCAATGAATCATTGTTTGGGTTTATTCACATTGAAAAGTTGAACACCTACAGTACCTATTTCCAGCTTTACTTGTAAACAAGCTACCAGACCTGTAAAACTACAAACATAAACTCTTGTTACTGCACAATATTTAACAATAAACAACCCTAATTCTGAAAATGCAGTTATTTTCAAACCTCATAAAGCTACATTTGATTCTTTATAGAATATAATAAACTGTCAAATGTAAATTGTCAACAAATCTGTGAGAGGGCTGGGTATAAAAAGAACATTTCAGAGAATCTGAATCGCTCAGAAGTAAAGATGGGCAGAGGTTTGGCACTCTGTGAAAAACCATATCTGTACATAATGCAACAATTTCAGAAAGATGATCCCAACGGAAAACTTGGGGAAAGTGCACATATCCCATCATCTACAGTTTATAAAACTAAAAATGTTCAAGAATCTGGAAAAATCTTTGAGCTCAAAGGCTTACAGTATATATTGGATAGTGAAGATCTTTTGGCCCTCAGGCAGTGCTGCATTAAAACCAGTGTGATTCTGGTGTAAGCATCACTGCACAGGCTCAGGAACAATTCAACCTTTCATTGTAATTAGGCATAATTCACTGTACCATTAACAAATGCTGCCTCAAGCTTGATCATGCAAAGAAGAAGCCCAATCAATGGAAGGGCACTATCAATACAGGCTTCAGAACCACAGATACTCCCATACAGACATGTTTTTTCAGGGAAGGCCTTGCTTATTTTCATATTCCACTAACTACAAAATTACATTGGATAATGCTAAACAGGTATATATAAAAAAATGTGCAAGCTAACGCTAAATCTCTAACTGGTAAAACAACCGTCACTCAGTCTGTGTCACACGTCTTCATCAGTGTTGCCAGATCTCGCGGTAGAAAAACGCAACCAACTCTATGAAAGCAATCCCAAAAAAAGCCCAACTGGCAACCCAACACATTGTGTAAAACAGAGGCCATTTTTAAACAGTATAAACGTACTTATATTGGGGAGTGGTGGCGCAGAGGTTAAGAAGGTGAGCTTGTGATCGGAAGATCGCCGGTTCAAGCCCCGGTACCGACAACATCAAAGATGTGGGTGGGATAAGTGAAGCGGTCACACCTGTCTCCACCCTCATCTGCCCCACTCTGGGCCCTTGAGCAAGGCCCTTAACCCACACCATCTGCTCCCCCGGGAACCCTAGATATCAGCTCTCTGCTCCACACAGAGGGCTGTGGTTGCTCGGTGGTCTGTGGTTGTGTCAGGAAGGGCATCCGGCGTAAAAACAACTGCCAAATCTTCGTGCGACTAGATCGCTGTGGTGACCCCTAACGCAGGGAAAAAAGCCGAAAGAAGAAAAAAAAAAANNNNTTATATTATGGCATTACACATAAATAACAGTAAAATTACGCTAAACACTTTGAATAACATACTTTTAAGCTCTGATAAAAAAATTTAACAAACATGCAAATCACATTTTTTTCTACATATTTTTTAAAAACAAAACATCCTAACATATGAGTGTGAGTGGAGCCCCCTTGTGGTCGGCCACAGTATGAGTGTTTGTTTGAGTGGGGCGTGGAAGGGACAAACTACCTACTACCACTTGTCTTTTGCTTTATTGTGCGGAGCTGGGAGATAATCAACTATTTTCACTCAGAAATAAAGTCAAGCCCAAATAAACAACTTCACGTTCAAAACAAGCCCCTAAAACCACAACCAACAAGATTTGCAAGTGACTTTAGAAAAAAAAATAAGCCCAAAGTCGCCTATAATAAGCAGACTTGGCAACATTGGTCTTCATCTCCTTCCAGTTGAAGCTGCATCGACCAATCACATCTTGAGACGTGTACACGTAGTCAGCCAATAGCGTGCCTTACGGACTCTTCGAGACACGCCCACAACAGACAGGAACTGGCTTGTGGATTGTGGACTTAAAGTTGATAGAACCTAATTTAGTTGAAGCTAATTCTGCTAACATTTTTCAAAGTTAGCAAAAACGCTAACAAATGAAAAATGTGTTTTGCTATTAGCTGTTAGCGGATTAGCAGAACAGTGCCCACCACTGCTTCTATCAGACAGGCAATGCTAACATACACACTGCTTCCATTACAACATCATGCTTCATAGTAGAGGAGCACGGGCGTGGTGGTGTGGAGTTTTTTCACCATAAATTTCACACATTCTATATATATACATATGTTTTTTTTTCATTCAACCTTTATTTAAACATATACATCACACTGAGCTTCGAAAACTCATTTACAGGTGAGACCTGTTTGGACAGACAATAAATGGATATATAAAAATAATTTAAATATTTTTTACTTTAAAGCTTCAGTATGTAACATTTTTTATAAACATATTTCTTCACTCTGCCACATCTCCTGACAGACTGATGTTAGCCAGGTAATCTCTGAAAAAAAAAAAAAATAATTGTCCCCTTGCTTCTCCAGGTGGTAAATAAGCATTTCTAAAAAGAAAAAGTGACCCGCCATTTTCCAGCCAATAAAAACAGAGTTTGTAACCAGCCAATAAAAACAGAGCTTGAATTTGAATCAGCCAATAAAAACAGAGCTTGAATTTGAATCAGCCAATAAAAACAGAGCTTGAATTTGAATTTCAGCAGGGCCAGGGGGAGCAGAGCCATATATGGCTCTGAGGGGGAGGGATCAGAATGCTTTGCCTGTTGAAAATTTTTCTAAGTTCTGCACTCTACAGAAAGTTACACATAGCACCTTTAAGATGCAGTTATGAGTTTATGAAAAACTTTTTTTTCTATGTTTGCTTTGTTTAAATAAAGACTTCTGTAGACAATAATCTTATGTGTGATGGATATGATTGTTGTTAAATTTGTCGTATGTTGGTGTGTCTGTAGCTGTTCTGTTCCTGGAGACGTGGAAGCGTCGACAGATTAGTTTGAGCTTCAGCTGGGATCTGACGGGCATGGATGAGGATGAGGTAAATACTCAAATCTCATCAGCCATGTTCAAGTCATCATCATTATCATGATAATAAATACTTTTTTTTATCCAAGACTTTTCTAAGACCTCAGCATTCTCTGTTTATTTAAGGACAGAGTTGTCTTCTGTGGAGACACGTGGTCTTTTATGGTAATTCATGTTATTTGAAGCGTGAAAACCCTGTGTGAAGACTATTTTCCAAACTAGGCTGAAATATACGTTTGCAGTGAGTGAACTACCGAACGTTTGCATGTGCATACGCAGAAATACTGTTTTTGTTTTTGTCAGGAACACCCCAGGCCAAAGTACGAGACCATCCTTCTTCAGAAACGGCAGAAGAAGCAGGAAAAAAAGAAAAAGAAGAAAAAGAAAGAGGTAGGAATTTAAAGCCAGTTCGTCAAGTGTTTGCACAATAAAATACAACATGACTGGAAGGTCGATTATGGAAAGTTGCAGTAAAATATCTTGATGTGTGTATTCTGTCAGCTTACACTTTCTCACAGTCAGAATCAGATACTTCTCAAATACCCAAATGTTTGGTTTTATAGTTTTTTTCGCCAATACTAGCCACATAATCTAAAGACGGCTAATGATCTAGATTCACTGAGTAAACTGGGTCAATGGTGAGTCCCAAACGGCCCATGACCATGGTGACAGATGAATCTGTGACAGATGAGGGAAGCCTGGACATACATGATGGAAGCATTGTCCTGCAGCTGGCTTTACTAGTTTAATCGTTTTATTGCAGTTCAAAAAGCCATTTAGTTCCCATAGTCTTGTGATTGTAATTTTTATTTGGTACTGTTTCAAGAGCAAGAGTGAGAAAAGCAGTCAGCTTGAAGGGCAGTTTGTTCCCTGTAAAAATACCACCCCCCTGAGAAAATCACTAATAAACCAGTACAAAGTATTTAAAAATAAGTGTATACAACTTTAGTAATGTCCTGCCTTGAAACCATCACATGTCAAGTGTTCAAATCCTGCACATGCTCCAAAGGCATGTATGTAGATGAAGACTGTACCAGACGGGTCCACCTGCAATCGTGACCTGACCTCATGAAGTGCGCGTGAAGAGGTTTGAAATAAAATCCACTCAAACAAGATCCTATTCTCTTGTATGCCTAAAGATGTGTTTGCTGAAAGAATGAAACAAGATAACACTTGAAATGTGGTATTACAGTGATCATAACTGTTGGCTTGTGGGCTAAATATGGCTAGTGAGGTCTTTCTATCTAAGTATGAAGCTATTAGACCAAGCACAACACAGCGGTTCGTTTGGTCACTCACAACATTTTATCAGTGGTCTTAGCTGCCTGCAGCTAAACCCACAGGTATTCTCTGTATTTTTATCTTAGGAAGATGCGAAAAGTTCTGAAAGGCGGCAAGCCACAATAGTACAGTTGTCGCTATATCGTGGTTCACTTCACTGTATCGCAAGTTTTTTTAGACCCCTTTTTTTTAACATTGTTTTTCCCATACAGGTTGTGCAGAACTATATTCATCTTGTCATTTTCATCACCATCGCCAAAGTGTTTGAGTATGTGAAGTGTTTATAAGAGAGTGGGAAAGGTTTGTAGTAGCGTGGGAAGGGTTTATACCTATAAATAATAAAAGATAACGCCACTACTTTGCGGATTTTCACCTACCTGGGTCCCTGGAATACAATCCCCACAATAGGTGAGGCATCACTTTAATGCGACTTATAGCCTACCCATGATGCTCCATGTCCCGAGCCCATTTCTTCCTTGACTTTCTTGGATGGTGTAAGACCTGGATACTCTACCAAAACCCTTCATCACTTCAACTGAAATTGGCTATATAATTTGGAGACCACAATGTTCTTATTGCACTTCTAAAGACCTTGCCAAGACCCTGCAAAGAATACCTTCTTTTTTGTTGATGATTTTGTAGTGAGGTTCAGTTCAGTATAAAAGGGGGACTAATCAATGGTCCCCACATTGTGACTGGGAAAATTCCAGACTTTGAGCATGTTTTTAAACAACCCCTGGTTTATCTGTTGATATCTGTGATGTTAGAATATATTTAAAGTGTTGTAAAAAGAAATGCAATCAGTAGAAAATGATTAAAGTTTTACTATTTCTACAAAGTACTTTTTATGAATGCGTTGTGGACCAGAAATGCGGAAATGGATGATTTTGGGGCAAAACGTGAAACGTCATACATTCAATGTATTTGCGATAAGGAGCAAACAGCTAGATGAGCCATTTATCCTCATTATAAAACAGATAAAAACAGGTTGTTAGGTCTACTGGGCAATATATGGCGCATATATACTTTGTAAATTTATGAATCTATGAGTTTGTCCTAAAACTGACTGAAGCCCACAAACCTCTCAGAGAATTTGCTTTGACACAGCCATGATTGTAATTGCTATATTGAGAGGTCAGAGGTGCGTCCCAGATGTTAAAGGTTTGTAATGGGCTGTAGAAACATGTGTTTGTGTGTGACCTGTTCTTCTGTCTTGTAGCCTGAGAAGCAGGAGGACGGGACAGTGACAGGGAAGGACAGATGGAGACAAAAGCTGCTGTCTGCCATGGCTGGAGGAATACCGGTAACCCCTCCTTTTCTCCTCTCCTTTGCATGTCCTTTCCCTCCTTCCTCTCCTTTTCCGTACCTTCGATTTCCTTCCCTGCAGGCTGCTCTGTCTGTTCTTCTCTTCCTGTCCCATCCTCAGGCTGATGCCACTTCTCAGGTATTTGTTTCTGCAATGTTCCTCTTTCTTTTGCAGTAATTCAGACAACTGATGGTTAAAGTGTAAAAATTTCCCTGTGAGGTGAAATGGATCAACGTATAATTTCTTCACCGTCTGTTGTCTGGATGGTCTTGCATAACCTTGGCTGTGGTTTCTTTCTTTACATTTTATCTTCATGTTTTCCTATTTGCTTCTAACACAATCTCATACCAAAGTACATGATTGCTGTTGCCAACGATTTAGTCAGGTGCAATAATTAAGGTTCTCTGTTCAGCCATGACCCCTACCAAGAATGTCTGAGACTTATCTTTTGCAGGCACCCCGGAAAAAAGACAAACAATAGCAATAACTTCTTAAGAATTATTACAATATTATCTATTAATTTTGGTATAAGAAATCAAAGTTACAGTCTTTTGTTTTCCAAATTTGTGCTGCCCTGGATGGACAGCACCCTTAGCGTTTTCCCGTACTGCCTATACTATCGGCTGGCTCTGAGTAGAGCCATAGCTCATCCATTTTGTAGCAGGTTTTTACCACAGAGAAAATTGGAAACAGCAGCATCTATGTGTCTCCTCAGGTGTAAGCAGCAATGCTAGCCACAGGAAGAACCTGAAACAGCAGGCCATCTCTCTTACTGTGTGAACAGCTAAAATGGGAAGGGAGGAAAATAAGGAGGAAAAAAAAGAGAATCTCAAATTGAAATCCTGACCATGTGGTATGGAATGTTTATGTTTATTAAATTTGTTCTTTTTTTTTTTTTTTTTTTTTACAAAAACACAATACAAGACAATCCCATAAATGATAACGTACAAAATATAAAAAAATGAAAGGTAGCAGAAAGAAGAAAAAATCTTATTATATCTGCCCCTTTTTTCAAACAATCAGATTAAACAATAATAATCTTCCACCAACAGTACAAAATGACTAACTCTTTCTAATTTTCTAACTAATACAATACACATTACGCTACTTCATATATATTTTTTAACAATTTAGTTTTGATCATTTTCTTAAATGTAAACATTGACTTGGCATTTTTAACTTCATTCTCCAAGCCATTCCATAATCCAATTCCCTGGATTGAGGTAGACCGTCCCTTCAAACTAGTTCTGAATTTTGGTTTTACAAATATGTCTGTTCCCTTAAGATTATAACAACTTTGTCTTTTAACAAAATGCATTTGGATATTTAAAGGTAATGTGTTATTCTGAGCCCTATACATAACTGATAAAAACATTATAATCTACCAAATCATGGAACTTCAATAACTTCAGTTGATAAAATAATGTACTTGATGGATGAATGTGTCCTAAAGATAAAGATTGTGGAGCTTTCTTTGACTTTAAAAGTACAAAATTAAAGCTGAAAACAAAATGATCAATCTCTCATCAATCCCAGACCAATAAAAACATTGCTTTTTTGTTAAAAGTTTATTATTTTCACATTTAAGTAAAAATAAATGAATAAATAAAATTATGTTACTTTGTAAATGCAAAGTATTCCTTAAAAGAGTGCAGTCACTTACCACTTTTTGATGTTAGCGCTTTAGACCAGGATTTGTGCAGATTTTTGGTCGGAGTCCGAAAGTGATGTTATTTGTAATCTGACAAAATGCAGTAGAATCTCACAGAACTAGTATCGGGTATGTACTGTATTGAGAATGACACTCGGCTACTAGCACAACAAATTTGAGCTCAGTATCTGTAAAACTCACTCAATTATAGACATTATTGTATTTTCTAAAATGGATGTTGTAAAAGCCATCTTGAATTGACTCCAAAAATAATCAGTTCGTGTACATAACTTTCTGACAGTTATATTAAAATACATCTATTGGTCTTTCTTGCGGGTGATAAAATACAGACAGAAATTAAAGATGACTTTATTGAGAAAAAAAAAAAGGATGATGGAGCTGCCTACCTTACTGTAAGTTTTACCATAGATTAGACTTTTGCTTTTAATGGCACATTTAGGGGTCTTTGTTTAATGGAGCTTTCTGAAAAAGTGTGTTTTAGGCTGAGCTTGTGGACTTTAGCCTCTTAAATATTAGAAACACGTACTATTTTAAGCTCATGTATGTATGACACAACTGACAAGGTATGGTATTCATAGTGTGCATGAGACTTCCTCTAATTATTATATTTTTTATTGGTCCCCAGGGGTATTTCCCTTGGAAATTTTAGTTTAGCACCAACAGGAAGTTACTCTCTCACCACATTTTTGATTGGACTGTGTCCCATTTCTTGATGCTGTTCAAGGGGTGACACAAGCGTTCCTGTAATTCAACAAGCTTTAAAAGCACCTTCAGGCCCATAACACACTATCAAGGGTAGACTAGATAGTATTAAAATATAATATTTTATCTAAATACTGACCGACTTAAATGACAAGTGGATGTTGAGAACACAGTTTTTGAGTCCCCCAACTTGACGATGGCTCATGGCGGATGCAAAACCTGACAGGAACCTGGTCCCTGATTAATGATTTTTTAATTATTTATTTATTTATTTATTTAGGTTAAATAAGAGGGCATATATGTTTTTATGGTAGTTTTAGATTTTCCTTTTATTTTTTATATTTATTTTGAATAGGTTAAATTGGCCTTACAACAAAAAGCAAAAAAAAAATACACAAATAGACCCGTGCAAAAGTATAAACATACCCTAAAGATAATATAATTTTAAAAATCAATAACTGTGAGTAAATATACAGCTTGCCAGTGTTTTATTGGTTTGAAGATGATAGGAAGAAGTACAGACTTATTTAATCCTACCTCTTATCTTTGATAAATATATTAGTTCTTTCAAAAATTGTATGTATTTACACCTTGTTTTAGTGAAATATTCAAAGTCAAAAGTCAAAGTCAAAGTCAAAGTCAACTTTATTGTCAGAACTGCAATATGTACAGGACATACACAGGACCGAAATTGCGTTTCTCTCAGTCCCTCGGTGCAACAGTAACCATCTAAACACTAAACACTAAAACATTTAATAAACATAAGCATAAAATAGTAAAAGTGTAACACTGTCCTGAGTTTTTTCATAATAGTATAAAAGTATGAAAATTTACACCAACACTGAAACACCAAACACCCCTGAAACACCAAACACCCAATGAACATAAGCATAAAATGAAATAATAAAAGTGTAATACTGTCCTGAGTTTTTGCATAGTAGTATAAAAAGTATAAAAAGTATATCTATAAAATAAACTGAAGGTTCTAGCATTGACATTTGCAAAGAGTGGCACAGCAGCATATAAGTTAATGTACACAGTATATGTATGAGGTAGTTGATGTTGGTATAGAGGCAAAGTGGCATATGCAGTGAGGCACATAAGGCACATTTGGCATCCTTAGATAAGGCTAGTCAGAGAATGCTGTATATGTATCTGCAGTAGTGTAGATAAAAGTAGTGTAAATGTAAACAGTAGTAATAAATGTAAAGCAGTAGTAATAAATGTAAACCGTATTAATAAATGTAAACAGTGAATGTAAACAGTAGTATGACTATAGGCAGTAATGTAATACAAACATTAGTGCAAATATGAGAAGTAGTGCAAACTGAATGAGTACATGACCGAGAGTTTAGTGAATAACCCGTTTGATGACACAGGGTCCAGTGTTAAAAACTTTGTGTTGAGTGGTAATGTGTGAGAAAGTTTTTTGTGTTAAGGCAGTTCAAATGGGAGGGGAGGCAGAGCAGGCAGAGTGTTTAGCATTCTGACTGCCTGATGAACAGAGCTGTCTCTCAGTCTGCTGGTTCGAGCCTGGAGACTCCTCAGTCTCCTCCCTGATGGCAGCAGTCTGAAGCAGCTGTGTAGTGGGTGTGTGGGATCACCTGCCATGCAGTGGGCTTTCCGAGTGAGGCGTTTGCTGTGTAAGTCCTGCAGTGAGGGCAAGGAGGTGCCGACGATCTTCTCAGCTGCTTTCACGATGCGCTGGAGGCTCTTGCGGCATGATGCAGTGCATGCACCAAACCACACCGTGATGCAGCTGGTCAGGACACTTTCTATGGCACCCCTGTAGAAGGTGCACATGATGGGGGTTGAAGCTCCAGCCCTTTTCAGCTTGCGGAGAAAGTAGAGGCGCTGGTGAGCCTTCTTGGCCAGTGCTGCAGTGTTCCTGCTCCAGGACAGGTCCTTTGAGACGTGCACTCCCAGGAACTTGGTGCTGTCCACTCTCTCCACTGCGGTGCTGTTGATGGTCAGAGGGGCATGTTGTGCATCCCTCTTCCTGAAGTCCACAACAATCTCCTTTGTCTTCTCCACGTTGAGAGTGAGATTGTTGTGTCCGCACCACAAGGCCAAGCGGCTCACCTTGTTCCTGTAGTCCGTCTCATCCAGTGGTGTCAAAAGTATTCACATTCATTACTCAAGTAGAAGTATAGATACTGGGATTTAAAATTACTTCTGTAGAAGTAGAAGTATCAACTCTAGCTTTTTACTCAAGTAAAAGTAAAAAAGTACTGGTTTCAAAAACTACTTAAAAGTATAAAAGTAAAAGTAGCGTAAGAAAAAGCAACAACAAAGTGTTACGTGATACGGATACGTGTTTTTGAATTATAAAAATATGTATAAACAAATTATTACACAATTAACCATTTATTTTTAGTGCAAATAGAATTGCCAGAAACAAACATATCTTTTGAAAATTATGTATCTTTCTTAAACAGACCTCTGTCCTGCTTAATAACTTAAAACAGAATTATGTATCTTTCTTAAACAGACCTCTGTCCTGCTTAATAACTTAAAACAGTATTAAATAACAAAAAATCAATACGAACATTCTGTAATAGTGCATTTAGTGCAACGTGCAAATAAAGTTTGTAGTAAATTTGTAAACATAAACACATTGTGCCTCAAAGGCCATGGCTTTCCACTTGTAGTAAAAATAAAAAACTTGTAAACTAAACAGTGGAACGTTACATTATAGAGTCAACCTATTTTTTCCATTTGTTTTTCTGCTGAGATCGTGCTGCAGCAAGGAATGCTCTGTTTTTCAGTGCCAAAGAGTAAAACTCTGAGCAAGACATTTCATAATTTAGACTGACAATGAGCTCACTTCTAATTAGTTCAGTAGAACATTTGTTTCGCACATCAGTCCACTTACTTTTCATGAAAGAGAAAATCCTTTCCACAAACCCAGTGGAAGATGGGATGCTGAGGACAAAGGATACAACAGCTGGATGTTGGAGAGGTCAGCTGCCTGAAGAACTTGCATCCACTTCTCTGCTGTTCCCTGGGACTGCCACCTTTCTTTCTCCTGAGGTGAGGTGGTGAGGTGGTCTATCAGGCTGTTTGCAGTCACACATTCCTCATACAGCTCATCCATAGACATGTTCAGCCTGCCAAAAGGTGTTAAAGTTCATTAGTGATACATAGCCTAGGTTATGTAGTGATAAATAAATGGAAAAACGTGTATTGTTTATATTTATAATTTAGCATTGTATTTAAACTACATTTTGAAATGTATTTATTAATTTACCTATATGAACTGTGTTTTTTTAAAGATGGACAAGGTTGTATGTTTGCATAGTGTAAAGTAAATTCACAATTATGTATTTATTTGTACGTGTCAATTGTACACTTTTGTTTATAACTATCAATAATTAAACATGGTTCACCACTACACTGGAAATTATTGAATTTTTACCTGCCAACCAGGTGAAGACTTTCAGTGATCTTCTCCACTTCCTCAAAGGATATTTTTCCAGATGCCAGAGAGAGGGGCTGAAGGTGAAAGAGCCAGTTTTCCTCTGAGAAGTCAAACCACTTCTGGACAGAACTGATGGCAGTTTTTTTTTTTACATACCATATCTGCCTCTGGTGTTGCCCGGTGCAGAACAAATTGGTCAAGGGTTCTCCTGGTTTTGTTGTCTTTCACGTTTATATTTATTATACAACATTAGTATGTTACTAGGTCACTAGAAGTCAGTAATCAACTGATAAAAAAAAAAAATCTTTCAGCTTACCTCAATATTAGGCATGTAACGTTGTACGAGATCTCGCGATATTAAACTCCCGCGATATCTCTCGTTGAGGTAACGTTGTCTCGCGAGACGCTAATGCTAGCGCTAGCAGAGCCCCTAGCCAGTCAGCGTCACGGACAGCATGGCTTCGCCGGATGAAGTTGCTATAGAAGACGCCCCAACTACTGATTACAGTCCCGCAGACGCCTCTACATTGATGGAGGGTCCCAGCGCTGCCGACGCTGCCCCGGATGTAAAGACACACGTAAACACCGGTGTGACCGGTGTTGCCAGATAGAGTCCCACCCACCCAAAGCACTCTTTACCCGCAAAAGTCAGAAGGAAAATCGCGGTGAACCGCCCAATCTGGCAACACTGGTGAGTGACGACGGCTGCTGAAGCGGATATTATGTTCAATTTTTGGAAAGTCCTGCGTGAATATCTATATTCTACAAAAAAAAACGGCAAAATGAAAGAAAAGTAACGAGGCTATTTTTAAAAAGTAAGGAGTAGAAAGTACCAGTAATTGCGTGAAAATGTAAGAAGTAGAAGTAGAAAGTAGGCTGAAAAATAATTACTTTACTAAAGTATAGATAACTAAAATTTGTACTTAAGTAAAGTAACGAAGTATTTATACTTCGTTACTTGACACCTCTGGTCTCATCGTTGTTGCTGATGAGACCTACCACTGTTGTGTCGTCCGCAAACTTGATGAAGTGGTTGGAGCTGTACGATGGTGTGCAGTCGTGTGTTAGCAGGGTGAATAGAAGGGGGCTCAGCACACATCCTTGTGGGGCCCCTGTGTTCAATGTGATGGTGCTAGATGTGTTACTCCCGATCCGTACTGTCTGTGGTCTCCCGGTCAGGAAGTCTAGCAGCCAGTTACACATTGAGGTGTTCAGCCCCAGACTGTCCAGTTTATGGATGAGCTGTTGGGGGATGATGGTGTTGAATGCCGAGCTGAAGTCGATGAACAGCATTCTAACATAAGAGTCCTTCGTGTCCAGATGTGTGAGAGCTGTGTGGAGGGCAGAGGAGATGGCATCGTCGGTTGAGCGATTAGGTCGGTATGCAAATTGGAAGGGATCCAGGGAGGCAGGGAGGACAGATGTGATGCTTTTCATGACTAGCCGTTCAAAGCACTTCATCAGGATGGGGGTGAGTGCTACTGGGCGATAGTCATTGAGGCATGCGGGCGTTGCCTTCTTTGGGACAGGGATGATGGTGGTGGCTTTGAAACAGGTGGGGACGATGGCCTGGCTCAGTGAGATGTTAAAGATGTCCGTGAAGACCGCTGCGAGTTCCCCTGCACAGTCCTTCAGCACACGACCAGGTATGTTGTCAGGACCAGAGGCCTTCCGGGCATTAATCTTGATAAATGATCGCCTTACGCTGTCTGAGGACAGCGCCAGCACCTGGCCATCAGGAGAGGGGGGGAGTTTATGTGCAGGTGTGCTGTTACTTGCCTCAAACCGAGCAAAGAACTCATTCAGTTCATTCAGCGTAGAGGTTGAGCTGTCACAGGTCTGGGGGGGGGGTTGTAGTTTGTGATGGTCTGTATTCCCTGCCACAGACTGCGTGTATCCTTGCTGTCCTTGAAACGGTGAGCTATTTTCCTGGAATACTGCTCCTTGGCCTCTCTGATGCCCAGATCCAGGTTCTTTCTGGCTGCCTTCAGGCCCACCTGATCTCCCGCTTTGAAGGCAGCATTCCTGGCTTTCAGGAGTCTGTGAACCTCAGCTGTCAGCCATGGCTTCTGATTAGCCCGAACAGTGATGGTTTTGAGGTTGGTAACATCATCAATGCACTTGGTGATGTATGAACATACAGTGTCTGAGTACTCCTGGAGACATGTGTTGTTGTTTGTGGTAGCAGCTTCTTTGAACATACCCCAATCTGTGGTGTCAAAACAGTCCTGGAGTGCCTCTGAAGACCCCTCTGGCCACACTCGTATCTGCTTGCGGACTGGTTTTGTGACTTTCACCAGCGGCCTGTATGCTGGCTTTAGCATAACACAGATATGGTCAGAAGCACCAATGTGGGGGAGGGGGAGGGCTCTGTAGGCATTTTTCATGGTGGTGTAAACTTGGTCCAGTGTGTTGTTTCCTCTTGTTGCAAAGTTTATGTTTTTGTATGTTTTTGGAAATACACTCTTTAAATCTGCATGGTTGAAATCACCAGCCGATATTGTTAAATTCTTAAAATTGTATTTATATAAATAATACATTTCCATACAAGCAATACAAATAAGTAAGTAGCATATTTAAAAAAAAACAGTATTCACAACCCCAAAAGCACATATACAGTACATGCATATTTATGTATCATCTGATTTAAACATGCAAGTGCTGACACACATTCCTAGCATTACTTTCTGACAAAAATATTTAATAAAAAGTGTATTAATAACAATAATTTATGAGTAGATACAGTAATTTATTATAAAATACATATTCAGTAATTAGAAGTTCTAAACTATACAAAAATACAACTGCATTCTATTCACACTTCACATCGCTTCTGTTCTTGGTATATTTCATGGTTTTGCACATTTTTAAACTGATGGATGTGTGGACATGGTCTTATTTCAGCTTTCAGTCTGTTATACAGTATTTTGACTTCGGTCATGGCGATGCAAAATCTTTTCAAAGTTGTTTGGATGCTGTGGATTTTAGATGATTTTAGATTTTAGATAGACGTGATCCATGTGTAATGTGAGGTTTCCAAGTGTAATGTGAGGTTTCCAAGTGTAATGTGAGGTTTCCAATTCAATGTTCCCTTTAAATTACACCCACCATTCCTTTCACAAAACACTTCCTGTAAGTTCCTTGGAAGTACATTTTGACTGATGTAATACATTTTTTCCTTTATTTAATTTCTAACAGTAAAAATATCAACAAATACATCCATCCATCCATCCATCCATTATCTTTTGCCTGCGTCTTCCATTTTTGGGTCACGGGGGTGGCCGGTGCCCATGTCCAGCAATCACTGTGCGAGGGGCAGGGTACACCCTGGATGGGTCGCAAGTCCATCACAGGGCCACATAGAGACAAATGAGACAAACAACCTTTCACTCTCTCACTCACACCTAGAGACAATTTAGAGTTACCAATCAGCCTAATATGAATTAAGACAATCTTGATGTGAATCTCTTTATTTTTTCAAGTTCTGTCCATTACACGTGTAACAAGAACACTTTATGGACCTGTTTTTATGTCTCATGGTTTAGTTAGCAAACCTTCAACAATCCAATCATTTTTTAAAACATGTCAGATGCACATTTAACAAGAAATCAACAGAGTGATATTGTAATATTGTGTTTCAGAAAATGATGAGGATTGAGAAGTCATAGATGAAAAGAGCAAAAATTATTTCAACACTGTGCGTAAATAAAATAACGGTGAAACATGTGACATCATTTAGAGCCATCAGCAGCCCGTCGTTGAATTTACACTGAT
>JBBPBX010071453.1:0-18317 GCA_038048925.1 Garcialebias charrua | reverse complement strand
GCTGTTAACCAGCTAGTGAAGATGTCATACAGCTGTTAACCAGCTAGTGGAGGTGTCATAATAAACTGCTAGTTTCTCTGACTGCTCTGAAAACACATCTCTTTAGACTCGCTTATCCTTAACTCTCCTAAATGTATTTTACATTATTTTGTATTTTATATTTTTTCATTATTCTATATTTCAATTTGTTCCTACTGATGTGTCAACTGTGTTTGTTTTGTTTCTTTAGTTTCTTTTTCAGCTGTTAAACTGAAGAATATACAGATTTCACAGCGGATAGGTGCAGCCGTGGGTTTGTGCTATGCGTATGGCATCTTCACGATACATCCAATCTTCACAGCTATATCCATGCGTTTGTGCTACGCGTATGCCATCTTCATGATACATCCAATCTTCACAGAACACCGGTTCACTTGAGTCGTTCACTCTCTGTTTGTTTCGGATCAGCACAGAGAGTAAGAAGTAACTCCTTTATCTTCCAGAAAACTGCTACTAACTTGTAACAAAGTCACTCGAGAGAAAGAATAAAGACACAAACCTAAAAGATGCAGTTGATGGTTGGGACTGAAAACAGCATCTAACATGTGTCTTGCTCCGTTTGTTCCTGAGCTGCAGCTCTACTTCCAAAATCCTCAGACTTTTCTTCTTCCTCTGCTTCCAGCTGTTTGAGCCGCTGTCTCCACATCTGTTAACTTCCGGTCAGCAACATTTACAGATGTTACAGCTCAATTTAACGTTCACTTCAACTCATTTGAGCAGCAGTCGAGAGAAAAGGCCTTCAGCTCGTAGCTACGGACATAGATATTATATATAAACACTAGATACCTCATGGTGGGCAGAATCGCATCGCGCAGCGCCGCCATATTGGATGGGGGTTTCCACATAAGAGCCAACAGGAGTAAACACAGGGCGAGTTACTATGCCCGTATTTTGTGCAGCTTATGGTTGCAATAACCAGCGCAGTGTTGAAAGTAGATCACATGGGATTACCTTTCACAAGTAAGATTGAACAATAGTTTTGATTATTTGATCATTTATATTTTGTCATCATTGCTGGATCTGAAGAGGAAGAACCTTAATGAGGAGCTGAAAGAAAGGCTTGACTTACATTCAGGTAAATACATTAATACTACAACTTAGAATTTTTGTTATGTTACATTTAAACTCTTTGTCAGACTTTAGGTATTTATTTCTAGGAAGCTTACTATGTAGTTTGATTTACAGATCAGAGCCTACAGTTACCTGAGGGATTCTCTGCATTTTCCCCTCCCTCATCCACATACACTGCAAAGGTGTAGTATATTTTTATTACATATTTTAAACATATTGAGTAAAATACTTCAACCCCTAGGTATGATGTACAACAAACAGATGTAATAACTTAGAGCTTGCTATTTTCACTATTTTTGAAAGTTTTTATATCAAGAAGTCTTAAAGAAAGAAAGAAAGAGAAAGAAAGAGAATCAATATATCTATCAATCCATGGGTTAAAGCACATAAACCTTTATTTATTTGTTGTTCAGGTGGTTGCAGTCTGTGGATGCCAAACCTGGGCTCAACACAATGATGTTGGACATGTTGCAGAGGAGATGTGAAGAGGACCCTGTTAAATATGGCTCTGTGGTCCTCATGTTGGATGCCATGGCCATCAAGAAACATGTCCAGTATAATCCCTGTACCCAGAAAATGTCTGGATATGTGGATATGGGTGATGGCATGGATGAGACTGATGTAGCCACGGAGGTGCTTGTTTTTATGGTGGTTGGTCTACAGGGTCATTGGAAAGCTCCAGTCGCCTATTACCTCACAAAGTCTCTATCACCAGACACACAAAAGGTCCTGGTTGTCCATGCTCTGGAGCTTCCTAGCCCCAATTGCAGGGAGGGTAGTGAAAGGACCTGGAGGGTTTAGATTACTTTTTCAGGTCTTATAAAAAAAGGTTCGTTCACAACTGTTTACATGCACAGCACTCAAAAATAATAAAAAAAATAGTTGCTGTAGCATTGTACACAAGACTCTGTATTGTATGCTGTGTTTGAGTGAGAGAGTAAAATAAATTCAAATGAACAATCAAACTAGTTTTTTTAATTTAAAAATGTATACATTTATTAATATCCCATATGTGTATCTTTGTTAAAGAGCATAAAACAAAGTATTTAAGCATGAAAGCACATACTTTTATTGAGTAGCAGTGTCACACGTCATAACCACATCTCTGACGTTTATAACAAACAAAACCGTGTGAAAATCGGGTAAGAATTCGTGAAGTTATGATTGTTTTTAGTGGAGCATACAGCTTCTTCAATACAAATAAATGCGCTGGGAGCGCGAAATACACCCATCCAAGATGGCGGCCGCACGGAATGTCCGCTCCAATAGGCAGCTCCAGTCCGTAGGGTATCTAGTGTTTATATATAATATCTATGGCTACGGAGCAGTGCAGAACAACAAACACTGACGTCAGAACTGAGCAACTTCCGGTGCTGGGGGAACATCACTTCCGTTAGCTGCTGCTCTTCAAAATAAGAGCTCGAA
This sequence comes from Garcialebias charrua, assembly GCA_038048925.1. Classification (NCBI taxonomy): domain Eukaryota; kingdom Metazoa; phylum Chordata; class Actinopteri; order Cyprinodontiformes; family Rivulidae; genus Garcialebias; species Garcialebias charrua. The sequence continues at coordinate 15,782 of JBBPBX010071453.1, read as the reverse complement.
CTGAGCTGCTCTTCAGCTCCACATCCTTCAGTTTCTGTGTTCCCATGGCAACTTGTCAATATTTCACTGAATTTATACCCATCTGATGTAGTTTAAGAAGGATTAGTTTTTAATCAAAGAAGTGTGATTTAAACTCTTCAAATCACCGAAACTCAGGGTTCAATCAAATTGATTTTTAATAAAAATATTCTCAGTGAAATCTTCTGAAAGATACTTTCTTTAGACAGATTCGAGAATAATAAAGTTCAGTCTTTGCATTTCAACAGTGGTATTTTTTCTTAAATATTGGGTTTATCTTCTCAGGTGTCTGACATGTCAATGTCAATGTCAATTTTATTTATATAGCACATAAAAACAACCGAAGTCGACCAAAGTGCTTTACAGTTAAAAAAAATAAAAAATAAAAACAGAGTAAAATGCATCTAGTGCCACTAAACATAATAAAGCTATCAGTAAATGCAACAACAATAAAATCTGCTCAAAATTTGATCTCACATTCTGCGAGGATCAAATGCCAAGTAAAAGAGATGAGTCTTGAGTGAAGATTTAAAAGTGTCAACAGTCTGAGCGGTCTTTACTTTCTCAGGTAAACTGTTCCACAGTTTTGGAGCAGCAACCGCAAAAGCCCGATCACCTCTGGACTTCATTCTGGATCTGGGGACATCTAAGAGAAACTGGTTGGTAGACCGGAGTGCTCTTACAGGAGTGTAGATATTAATAAGATCACATAAATATGACGGGGCCAGACCTTTTAAGATTTTAAAAACAAGCAATAAAATCTTAAAATCAATTCGATAGCAGACAGGGAGCCAGTGAATGTTAAGATATATTCATAAAAATATACAAATCAATAAAATGAACATTCATATTTCCACTTTAAAACGTTTTACTTTCAAATACAGTGTTTCAAAGCACAGCTGTGAGGAGTTGATCCAGATCTATAGATCAATAGATATCAGTTGTGCATTAGAAGAAACAGCTGCTGTGCAGATGTGTGTGTGGCAGATCACATCTGTGTTCAGCAGCATCCAGTTTGCCTCATGCAACAGGTCAGAGAGAGTCCTGTCCAGCACCTCAAAGGTGAGACAGGTCTGCCCCATGTACTGGAACCAGTCCTAGAACTGGACCAGGTTACAGGCTCTGTGTTCAGGACACTGATCATGTTCATCAGGAACATCTGGAAAACAAGACGAGGACACAAACTAGATGATGTCATGAAAGATGAGCAGCTTGTGGTGCATCTTCAAGCAGAGCAGAAAGAAAAGTGTTGAATCTTCATGAACACACGTCTGGGATCAACCTCTTTATCAGAGTCCTGGAAACATCTGGATCCTTCTTCAGGATCTGAACAGCTGCTGTCTCCTTGGTCTTCAGGCTCAGACATTTGTCCACTTGGACAAAAACAGCCTTCAGCAATAAACTCCAGGACGGAGTGATGAGAGGAGCCGCCGAGCAAAGTTTGACCAGCTTTAATGTGTCAGCTTTAGTCAGTGTGACTGTGGACAGAAACTTGTTCAAGTTCTTTTTTCTTTTTGTCATTCCAGACACATTTAAATCACAGAGACATCAAATCACATTTCTTCATCAAATAAACAACAATCAGGTAGAAAAACTGTCATCAAGTCCTAAAGTTCAGCCATTCTCTTAGAAAAAACATCAAATAGTTGTGTAACATCATTACATGTTGTATAAATATAGAATACAGGCTGATCCATGAATCAAATGAGATCAACTTTATTAATAAAGCAGATTTAAACAACAAGAGTTGACCAATGTGCTGAACAACAAACTCCAAAATAACATCCATAAAACAACAAAGTGAAGGTGTTCAAACACAACATTTAAGAACAAGTCCAAATCTATTCTTAAAGGAGTCAATGAAAAAAGACTTGAGCTGCTAAAATCATTGGAAGCCAAAGGAAATGAACTTTTCAGTTTGAAACGTCTCAATCCAGAGGCTGAACATGATGGAGAGTAGAAGACTGTTGAGGCTCTTGTTGAATTCTTTCACTTTGAATTCTTCAACTTCACGTGGATCAAACTGGAACACATTTCTAACTATTTCACTCCTTTGATTCTGTCAAACAGATGTGAGCAAGAGGAAACAGCTGTTAAAGGAACACTGGCCTCAACCACCACATGCTGCTGAAATCACTTGTGGACAATATTTTCCACTGATGATCCACAGAAAAGTCATCTTGTGTGCAGCGTTCAAAATGACTTTTCCTGCTGCGTTCATGTTTCCACTTTGTTTTCACAGCAGATGTTTGCAGCAAAGTGGACTTTATTTCAGCTGATGTGTCCCGAGTGTTTGAGTCTGAGACCAGAGACATGTTGGAGTCTGCTCACAAGAAACACTTCAATGAACACGTCCAGCTTCAAGTGTCTCACAGAAACCTCTGTTTGTCTTTCTCTAAAGTCTTCAGAGTGGACAATCAAATGATGTCCTCGCATCACTTTTCACATTTAGGACACAATTTAAAACAGCAGCACAACCAGCTGTTTGATGAAACACTATGTGACTCCATGAAGCATCAAATATTCTACATTTAGCTGCTGATGAAGGAAAGAAAATCATTTTGACTTTGAAAACATCTCAACTCTGTGAGTTCAGTCAAAAAACACAAAAACACTTTTGGATGAAAAAACATTTGAGTGTTTCAAAACATGAAAGTAGTTTCTATGTTGAAACATTTCCAGATGTGTTTTTGAACTGTTCCTCTGGATCATTCAAACATCTGTTTATTGTCTGTCTGTCCATCCATCATCTAAAGCCTGAGCTTCACAACCAAACATTTCTGACAAACACTGAACCAAAGGTTCACTTTGAAATGAAGCTTTGAACTATTTAACATCAACTTTCACATTCGTTAACAAAACTTTGTGATTTGATGGAAACATGAGTTTTGGAAACTTTAAAAATAAAAAGATTAATTACAGTCATAAGATTTTTGATGTCCAAAGAATGATTTAGATTTAAATGTCTTTGTGTTTGACTATAAAATGGACAAAAATGTCTCCGTTGAGCTCAAACTGGTTTCTGTGGAGTTTTGGATCTTTTGAATCCAAATCATTGGATCTGTTGATGTTCACTGATTTACTAAACTCAAACCTCTGATGGATTTCTTGAAATGTGCGCAGGTTTCTGTGAGGAAAACATTGAACATTTACATTTGCAACAGTCGCTGGATGTGCTGAACAAAACGTTGAACTTTGTGAAAAACAAACATTTTATTTCTTGTATGTTTAGAAGTTCAGAGTAAAAACACTCAGCACAAAGTCATGAAGAGCGCTCCAACAAATCAGGAAGTCAAAAACTAAATCCTTCAAGTTTGTTCTCATCTCGATGGTTAATGCATTCCTCATTAAAGAATTATCAACCAAAATGGAGCCAGCTGCCAACTAGCATGTGTTTGTTTAGCTGCGGAAACAGCCGAAGTGACAGAAAATAGGTGAACAATGTTGACGTGTGTGGAAAAGTTGTTTGTGATGGAGAACAGTTTGAATTTGTTACTTTGTGTTTATGTTCTAATTTGTTGAGTAAAGTTTGGCAGCAGATAAATGATGACTTCTGTTTTATTATTATTATAGCTGCTTTACTCATTTTGTCTCTCTGGCGGGTCACTACCCCTCTCTCTCTGGCAGCCCATGCGGGCTCTCTCTCTCTCTCTCTGGCAGCCCATGCAGGCTTACTCTGGCGGGTCACTACCCCTCTCTCTCTGGCAGCCCAGGTGGGCTCACTCTCTGGCGGCCCATGATGACTCGGCCCGCTCTTCCAGGCGGCCCATGCGGGCTCTCTATGGCAGCCCATGTGCGGCTCACTCTCTGGCGGCCCATGATGACTCGGCCCACTTTTTCTCTATCTCTCCTCCGGCAGCCCATGCACGCTCGCTCTCGGTTGCTCAAGCAAGGCTTGTTCCCAGGAATGCGGCTGTTGCCCAGTCCAAGAAAAGAGGCTGTCGTTGGCCAGTCCGAGAAAAGAGGCTGTCGTTGGCCAGTCCGAGAAAAGAGGCTGTCGTTGGCCAGTCCGAGAAAAGAGGCTGTCGTTGGCCAGTCCGAGAGAAGAGGCTGTCGTTGGCCAGTCCGAGAAAAGAGGCTGTGGTTGCCCAGCCCACGAAAAGACTGTGTTGCCCACGCATACCCTCGGGCAGCCAGACCCTCGCCAGCTCGGCCCCGGCTATTCTTTTTTTGGGGGGGTAGATATCCATAATCTATCTCCCTATGCCGGACATTCAAGCTCTCAGCAGTCCGGCATGCATGCCCTCCGCCGGGGCCCGAGCGCCAAAGAAACCTTAATCAATAAAACATTTTAATTGTGTTCTCTCTCTCTCGTTTTGTGAGTCTCTTCAGGTTGAATTAGCGTTTAGCTGCAGATTCATTCTTATATTTCCACCTAAACGTCTTCTAGGAGATTCTACGCTTGTCCCATTCCTCCATATTTGTTGACCTCCACAGACTCCAGCAGACAAATGGAGCTCCATCATGTGACTCCAGTTTCCACATGATGTTTGTCACATTCAGCTGAGTGCTCTGTTTACACACAGTTTGTAGACACATTTCAGAATTACTCATGAATATATGTAGCCTGGCCCTCGCCTTCCTGCACAGCTCCGCTCAATTCTCATTTCCCTTCACTGCACAGTCTGGGATTCCTCCCATAGACAGCGATTTCTCCGGCCGATTTTTGACCGGACCAATCAGAGAACAGAAGGGGCGGAGTTTTTGAATGACGTCGATTTCATGCGCAGTTATCTGTCTGTAGTTTTTTTTAAACAATGGCGGAAGAAGTGAAGGAAGCTATTCAGTCTGTTTTGAGAAGCCTTCCAAATATTGATATGTTAAAGTCGGAGCAAGAAAAATGTTTATTACATTTTATTGCTGGCAAAGACGTCGTGGCCCTACTCCCCACGGGATTTGGCAAAAGTCTAATTTTCCAGTTGGCTCCGTTAATATCGAAGGAGGTGGCTAGGCTAAATGCTAAAGAAGCAAACCCCATCGTGATCGTCGTTTCACCTCTTCTTGCCCTAATGGAGGATCAAATCAAGGAGGCACAGAAATTAGGAGTAAGTGCTGGGCAGCTCGGTGTGAACAAAGACTGTGACATTTTGCAAGGACGCTTCAGCCTGGTCTTCGGGAGCCCTGAGTCTTGGCTGCTCAATGCTAAGTGGCGACGGATGCTAAGCTCGTCTGTGTACCAGAACAACATCATTGGCATCGTGGTGGATGAGGTTCACGTTATGTACAAATGGTAAGCAAGCATTTAAAAAAAATGTAATTAAGACTGCCTTTGCATTCCCAACATTGTAACTTTTAGTTATTCTACATCACATATGTCAAGGTGGCGGCCCGCGGGCCAGATCCGGCCCGCAAAACAATTATTTATGGCCCCCTGGATGATATTTAATAACTATTAGAGCCGGCCCGCAAGTCACAGAACACCGGCAGCCGGCTCTCAGCTGTTAACAAGGTGAAATGTCCGCTGCTAAGCTTCATTCTAACTCCGGCTGAAGTGGTGGAGGTGACATGTCCGCTTCATTCTAACTCCGGCAGAAGTGGAGGAGGTGGGGGGTGGGAGAAGTGACGATATTCCAATGCGCAGCAACACTTTCCTCAGCCCTCCCCATCTTGTTTTCTCACAGACATAGTCTCGCGAGTTTTGGGTGCAGTGACTCACGAGACTTTAGGACAGCAGTGGAGCTATCGGTGCGAAGTAAACATGGATGCAGAACTAGCAAACAAGCAAACGAAAACTTATTATTTTCACACAGAGTGGGAGGAGGAGTATTTTTTTGTTTATTCTAATTCGAAGTCTATTTGCCTCATCTGTAATTCGAGCGTTGCCTTGCCCAAAAAGTGTAACTTGGAGCGGCATTTCAAGACGATGCACAAACTGTTTGAGACAGATTTCCCTCCTAAAAGTTGTTTATGGACTCAGAACATGCGGGAGCTAAAACACAAGCTTGCAGCACAGCAATCGATCTTCACTCAGCCCAGCACAAAAGGTAAGGTTGCTACGATCGCCTCCTACCGTGTTAGCTGCATCCTGGCTCAACATAAGAAGTCTTTCAGTGATGGAGAAGTTATGAAAGAAGCGTTTATTATTCTGCATTATTCACCTGGATTATTGATCATAAATCAGGATGTTATTCTGTGTTATTTACCTGGATTATTGAGCATGCATCAGGGTGTTATTCTGTTATTTACCTGGATTATTGATCATAAATCAGGATGTTATTCTTTTATTCACCTGGATTATTGAGCATAAATCAGGATGTTATTCTGTGTTATTTACCTGGATTATTGAGCATGCATCAGGGTGTTATTCTGTTATTCACCTGGATTATTGAGCATAAATCAGGATGTTATTCTGTGTTATTTACCTGGATTATTGAGCATGCATCAGGGTGTTATTCTGTTATTCACCTGGATTATTGAGCATAATTCAGGATGTTATTCTGTGTTATTTACCTGGATTATTGAGCATGCATCAGGGTGTTAATCTGTTATTCACCTGGATTATTGAGCATAATTCAGGATGTTATTCTGTGTTATTTACCTGGATTATTGAGCATAAATCAGGATGGTATTCTGCATTATTCACATGAGTTATTGATCATAAGCGTTTATTGAGGCTTTATTTAATATTTTATTTAATTCATTTATTCATTCATTTAAAAGAGACAAAATAAAACAAATTCATGAAAAAAAACATTGAATGAAAAGAGTGCAGAAAGAAGAAAAAAAACTTCTATCACCTCCTTGTAATAAACATTGAACCAGTCCGGCCCTTGGCTTGTAGCAAATTTGTTTTTTTGGCCCTCGGTGTATTTGACTTTGACACCCCTGTTCTACATGGTATGATTTAAAACCTGCACATTTTGCTGTCCACTTGCAGGGGAGAATCATCCAAGGGTGAGTCACCATTTCGAGAGAGTTTTAGCAAGCTTGGAGAATTGAGATCTATCACCAAGGAGGGTGAGTTGACCAAACTTATGTCTGTTTTAGGTGCTTAAAATCTAGCAGAACGAGTTTTGAAACGTAAACTGTTATTGTGAGAATTGTCTTTTAATAAAAGATAGAAAAGACATTTATTTTTAATTATTTTTGCTCCTAAATGCTGAAATATATGCAACAGCAACAAAGACAGTCAAAACAAATAGTGTCTGTGTATATTTATAATTTGATACAAATAAATGGATGGTATATAAATGTCTGTACATAGTTGTGCATGTGTATTTGAGCAATAAAAAGACTATTTACAATCAGTGACTATAAATTGTTCAAAAGCTAACTGCAGAGTCAAACAGATGTTTTTGAAAAGGAGTAAAGCTGTTAAAAATCAGCATTTTTTGAACATTAAATTAAATATGCTGTCTGTGTTAACACAGCACATTCAACTAATAGCACATGATGAGATAGTGACCTTATGTAAAATTTTATAAAACTTTTTAAAAAGTGCAAAAATGGACCTATGTGCGATGGTTAAAGAGTCATCTGGACACAGTTCATTACTAAATGTGATGCTCATGAAGTTTTACCTAGTGTGACATATTACACAACACAACTTTTTTTTCTATGATCATGTGTTTATTTTGTAATTTTCTCTGTTGAACAGGAACACCAATCTTGGCACTGACTGCTTCTGCTGACATCAAATCAAGAAACCGCGTCACTCGACTTCTTCATATGGACAATGCCATTCAGATAATCACCAGCCCCAACAAGGAAAACATCCGTCTTGGATTGTGCAAGGTGCACATCAACGAACTAAGCTGCTTTGACTGGCTTGTGAAACTTGTAAAGGACAAGGGGTCAACCATGCAACCTGTACTTATATATTGCCAAACGTTAAAAACAGTGGGGAGAGTTTTTTCATACTTAAAAGCTGAACTTCAAGACTACGCCTGGGTAAACTGTGATCATGATCATAAAAAGGAAAACCTACTAATTGGTATGTTCCACAGCAAGACACTCCCACAAAACAAGGACCGAGTGTTGTCTTCACTGGGAGGGGAAGGTAATTGCCGTGTAGTTGTTGCAACTACAGCCTTGGGAATGGGAATGAATTTTCCTAATGTTTCACATGTGGTGATGTATGGTATTCCTGGTGACTTAGAGTCCATAATACAACAGGTGGGCAGGGCTGGAAGAAATGGTCAGCCATCTCATGCCATCATATACAACACAGGACATTTATTTAAGGTGGAGGAAGAGGTAAAGCAGCTGCTGACGGCAGGCAAAACCAAATGTTTCAGAAAAGAGCTGTATTCACATTTTGAAACTGAAGCCAGCCCTCTAGAACCAGGTCATCTCTGTTGCACCTACTGTCACACTATCTGCTCTTGTACATCCAGCACATGCACTGAACCCCCTCCAGATTATGAACAGATTCAGAAAAAAAATGCTATTTGCAGATCTAGGAATGTGACAGCAGAGGACAGGTCTTTGATTGCAGATCTGCTCCAGAGTTACAGGGCCAGTCTAATCACTCCATCAAATAGACTCTTCACCTCACATGAAGCATGCACTGGTTTCAGTCAACAACTGGTGGACTCTGTGTTGAATCATTGTCAATATATATTTCACCTGTCATACATAATTGACAATCTTCCTGTATTCTGTTTAGACCATGCTAAAGAAATATTTTCTATCATTAGTGATGTGTTTGAAGATGTTGATGTTGATCATCAGTCTGATTCGGTAGGGAATTTCATTGAGCCAGATTTGTAGTATGGTAATTACTTCGACAAAGCTGATGATGATGATGATGATGCATCCAGGAGCCATGCCACTAGCTCCGAGTCAGAGCTGTAAATTGTTGGGATTACTGTATTTAGTTCTGTGTGTACTCATGATGGTACACATTTGTACATATTGTCAGAATTTCTTTATTGTCAATTACCTTAACAAGACTGTCAATAAATGTGCTACTTGATATTTAAAAAATGAAGTCTGTTGTAACTTAATATTGGAATAAGACAATTTTTTTTAAGAATATGCTTCTGAAAATTGTGTAATGACAGCAGTAAAAATAACAAATATTGTTGGAATATGTTCTCATCTTATGTTATTGTTGTTATTTTGTGTGCATGTTATATCGTTGTTGTCCACTAGGGGCAGTGAGTTTAGTGTGTGTAAGTAGCGCTGTTCTAGATCTGCTGTAGAAGAAGAGTTTACATGTGTGCCATTCATAAATAAAGAAGCTACAGCTATCTGACGGAAAGAAGTGTGGTTTCTAACATGAATGATGAACGAGAAAACGTCGCCGGTGAACATGAAAACGCAACAGGTTATGGGCCCAGATGCCGCACGAGAGGACGGTGGGACAGACTCGTTTTCAACGGAGACGAAAACAACTACGAACTTTGGGAGGTAAAGTTCCTGGCTTATCTAAGAACGCTAGGCCTAAAAGACACCATCTTATCTGCAGACCCAGACGAAGAGAAAAACGCGGAATGTTACGCGGAACTAATACAGACCCTCGACGATAAGAGTCTGTCGTTGGTCATGAGAGATGCCGCCGACGACGGGAAGAAAGCTCTGCAGATGCTACGCGGCCATTACGCCAGCCAGGGTAAGCCCAGGATCATCGCTCTTTACACAGAGCTCACGTCCTTATTAAAAGAACCCGGCGAAACAGTGACAGACTATGTTTTACGTGCTGAAAAAGCAATAACGTCTCTGAGAAATGCAAAAGAGGTTATTAGCGACGGACTAATAATAGCAATGATTCTGAAGGGATTGCCAGAATCATACAAGCCTTTTGCTATTCACACGACACAGAGCAGTGAAGAATTGACGTTCACCCAGTTCAAGAGCAGACTCCGAAGCTATGAAGAGACAGAAAAGTTTGAAAGCAACCTAAAGGCAGATAATGTAATGAAAGTGGACGTGACAACTTTAAACTGTTACAACTGCGGCCTGCGCGAGCACGTGGCCAAAGACTGTTGCCAAAAGGCCGCGCCTTTAAACTGTTACAACTGCGGCCTGCGCGGGCACATGGCCAGGGACTGCCGCCAAAAAGCCGAGCCAAAATGGTGCAGCTACCACAGAAGCACAACCCACAGTGACCAGACGTGCAGAAGAGGACCGAGACGGAAAGATGAGGCCAAGCAGACGTCGGACGTGCAGGACAACCACGAGGAGGACTGGGCCATGATGTCCAGCTACCACAGGAGCACAACCCACAGTGACCAGACATGCAGAAGAGGACCGAGACGGAAAGATGAGGCCAAGCAGACGTCGGACGTGCAGGACAACCACGAGGAGGACTGGGCCATGGTGTCCAAAGCCAGCTGTAATCATCTGCCCCGCAACATCAAGCAAAATGGAATAATGGTGGACTGTGGAGCAACATCACACATCATTACTGATGAAGAACTGTTCACGAGAATCGACAAGACTTTTGATCCGAGCAGACACTACATGGAACTGGCAGATGGAAAGAAGATGAACAACGTCGCGCTGAAGCGTGGTGATGTACAAATTGAACTGTTGAACTCAAAGGGAAGGTATGTTAAAATTACTCTGAAACATGCTTTATTCATCCCATCCTACCCACAGAGCATATTTTCTGTGATATCAGCTACAGCTAATGGAGCCAGTGTAACATTCACAGATGGGCAAAATGAATTGCTGGGTAAAGATGGTACTGTATTCCCTATTGAGGTACATGAGAAACTGTATTACCTGAGGATGAAAAATAATGATGAAGGATACATTGAGGAAAACTTAAATGACATAACCAACAATGATAAAGTTAAGCTAGCTTGTGACCTGAAAACATGGCATGAAATATTAGGACATTGTAACATGACTGATGTTATGAAATTACAAAATGTGGTAGAGGGAATGAAAATCACTGACAACAGCAAAATGGAATGTAACACCTGTACAGAAGGGAAATTTATTAACAACAGAAACAAGGAGTCAGATGTTAGAACGAGCAAGCCACTAGAGTTGGTCCATACTGATTTGTCAGGACCTGTTACCCCTACAGGCTTAGAGGGACACAGGTATGTTATTTCTTTTACTGATGACTTCTCTGGGGCTGTTGCAGTCTATTTTCTGAAAAACAAAAGTGAAGCGACTGAAGCGACAAAGAAGTTTCTGGCAGACTGGGCACCCTATGGGAATGTTATGTGTTTTAGGTCGGACAATGGTACTGAGTACACAGGTAACGACTTTCAAACACTACTCAGAGATAAAGGCATTAGACACGAAACATCATCACCATACTCCCCACACCAAAACGGAAAAGCAGAGAGACAATGGAGAACACTTTTTGAAATGGGAAGATGTATGTTATCAGAAAAGGGATTACCTAAAGAACTGTGGCCATATGCCATTCAGTGTGCTGCCCACATTCGCAACAGATGCTATAATAACAGAACCAAGGACACCCCATATTTCTTAATGACAGGAAGAAAACCAAATCTTTCAAATATGTGGGTATTTGGATCAGAATGTTATTCATACAACAACCAACACAAGAAACTAGACTCAAGAGGAGAAAGGGGACTGTTTTTAGGGTACAACAAAAACAGCCCAGCTTATTTAGTGTACCACCCACAGATGAGAAAAGTTTCCAAACACAGGCTGGTAAAATTCATCAAAGAAAATGGTGTTGACCAACAAACACAGACAGATGTTTGGGAGCAAGGGATCCAGAGTGACAGATACCCAATGCAGGAAAATAGACAGGATGTAACACCATTAACTCAGGACATTACCCAAAATGTCACCCCAAGTGACAAAGAGGAAGTTACTCTTCAAGAAACTCAAAATGGCGAGTTTTCAGATTATATCACTGAGAGTAAAACTGACCATGAACAAACTCAAACAGAGCAAAATGATCGTTATCCAAAAAGAGAGAGAAGACCCCCAAAATACCTCGAAGATTACCAATCAGATGCGACACAAATAACTATCGATCATTGCTACAAGGCTGTATTTGGTGTCCCTCAAACATTCAATGAGGCTCAGAAGTCACCACATGCAGAAAAATGGAGACAAGCCATGAGGGATGAAATTGACTCGCTCAAAGAAAACGAAACATTTGAACTGAGCACCCTACCAGAGGGCAGGAATTCAGTTGGAGGAAAATGGGTATATACACTTAAAGAAAATGAAGGAAAAGAGATTTACAAAGCAAGATTTGTAGCTAAAGGCTACAGCCAAACAGAAGGTATAGATTACCATGAAACTTTTGCACCAACAGCTAATATAACGTCAGTACGAGCATTAATGCAGATAGCAGTTCAAAACGACCTTAAAGTACATCAGATGGATGTCAAAACAGCTTATTTACATGCCCCAATTGAGGAAGAAATTTACATAGATCAACCAGAGGGGTTTGAACAACAAACAGAAACAGGACCGAGATGTGTGTATAAATTAAAGAAGTCCTTGTATGGATTAAAACAATCAGGGAGAAATTGGTACAAACTATTGAACGATCACCTTGAACAAGACAACTTTGAACGAAATCTAGTTGATCATTGTGTGTACAGAAAACAAACTGAAAACGACACGATTATCGTTCTCATTTGGGTGGATGACCTGATCATCGCTGCTAGCAGCATTGAGATTTTGAACAGTTTCAAAGAAACAATGAAATCAAAGTTTAACATGAAGGACTTAGGAAAAATATCAAACTTTTTAGGTATACATTTTGAACAAGGAGAAGATGGAATAAAAATGAGCCAAGAGAAATACATCCTAAAAGTGTTAGAAAAATACGGGATGCTAGACTGCAAACCCAGATCCACCCCATGTGAACCAAAGCTCGATCACAAAGAAAATCATGAGAGCGACAAAACAAATGTAGTAGATCCTACGAACTATCGTGAGATAGTAGGTAGTCTGATCTATGCTATGACCTGCACCAGACCAGACATCAGTTGGATAGTAAGCAAACTTTCCCAGACATTAGCTAAACCTATGAAAGAGGATTTAATAAACGCTAAACATGTTTTAAGGTATCTAAAAGGTACTAGTGACTACGAATTAAATTTCAAGAAGAACAAGGAAGACTTGAAACTTATAGCTTACAGTGACTCGGACTGGGCATCCTCAGTGGAGGACAGACGCAGCACCACGGGTTATTGTTTCAGTTTAACACCACAAGGTCCAGCCATTTCCTGGAAATCCAAGAAACAACCAACTGTGGCTCTTTCCACATGTGAGGCTGAGTACATTGGGTTAACAGCTACTACACAAGAAAGCCTGTATTTATGTCAACTTTTAAATGGCATTGATAACAAGAAGTACAGCTGCACACTGCTTCATGGTGATAACCAAGGAGCCATTGCATTGTGTAAAAACCCTGTGAACAGACAGAGATCCAAGCACATCGATGTAAAGTATCATTTTATACGTGATGCACTAAGAGAGGAAAGGATCAAAGTGGTGTACTGTTCATCTGAAAATATGTTGGCGGACATCTTAACCAAACCTGCATCAAAGACAAAACTTTTGAAATTCAAAGGATGGTTTTTTGGACAATAAGGTCTAGAAGGTAAAGAAGATGAGAACAAGGGGGGGTGTTGGAATATGTTCTCATCTTATGTTATTGTTGTTATTATGTGTGCATGTTATATCGTTGTTGTCCACTAGGGGCAGTGAGTTTCTTGTGTGTAGGTAGCGCTGTTCTAGATCTGCTGTAGAAGAAGAGTTTACATGTGTGCCACTCGTAATAAAGAAGCTACAGCTATCTGACGGAAAGAAGTGTGGTTCTTAACATGAGTGCTGAACGAGAAAACGCCGCCGGTGAACATGAAAACTCAACACTTTTTATACCGGTAAAACCGGGAACGATATGATAAGGCCCAGCCCTACTGGTCGCCTTTAAACCGTAGCAGAATGGTTAATAAGGCTGGGACTAGTTTGCCGGGCTGAGGCCAAAAATCTTTGCACAGGTAAAACGTCGATGGCCATTCGACCAAAGTCGAGCGGAAGCTACTGAGGAACTGCCATGGTTTCTGGTTACACATATCAAGATATTTTCTCTTCACTCCCTCTTATCTTTCATTCCATTCTTCATCCTAAACTTATTTTTTTCTAAGCCAGTAAACTCGTAAGTTAATGTGCCTGCAGAAAAGTTAATATAAGACCCTTAAAGCTCCCCTGACATCATCTTTGAATTTTCCATAAAATGGCACAACATATATATATTTTAACATTGAACTATGATCGTTTTTGCTAAAACAATGTTAAATGAATGAAAATTCCTCTCAAAAATAGTTTAAAATTAGCGCTGTTTTTTTACACGGTAAATCCGGATTTTTCCGGTCACATGACTTGACGTCACGCCCAGATGCCTGCTCCAACGCGCATTGAAAAACAATGGCGGAGAATGCAGACGCATCAGACGAATTTAAAACTTGATATTTTAGCAATTTGTTTTCAGTTCGTGAAGCAGAAGTTATTTTGAGTGATCAACAAGAAACAGCAGGGTTTTATTTTCTTCCTGCTGCTCCGTTTTTATGGTTTCACTTTCACGTTCAGGAAGTGAGCATGTCTGAGTTCTGCAGCAGCAACGCTGATCGGGATAATCTTTTACAGAGCACTGAAACGGTAATACATTAATTAATTTATCTAATAATCATTCAACATTAATTTATAGTCTAAAAACATGAGTCCTTTTTAAATTATCTGGTTTATTTTAGAAGTTTATTCAAACATACGTTTTGAAAAACACCATTCATATTTCCACTGTTGTACTTTGCATGTTTACATGTTCACTCTATATAAATATATATAAAAACAGTAGTTTATACGTCAATCATTACATTTAAAAATAAATTATCAGTTTCTGTCATCTTTGTGTGCAGGTGTACAGGTAGTAATTTCAAAGCTGCTTTATTTACGGTGTGTGGGTGTACCCGTAAATGTCAAAGTGCATTTCTGAACAGTCAGCTGCGAGCTCCAGCAGCTGCAGCTCCCAGCTCTCCTGCACTGGTTTCCACAGCAACTGCAACTCTGAGCAGATCACCTTCAGCTGCAACTCTGAGCAGATCACATTCAGCTGCAACTCTGAGCAGATCACCTTCAGCTGCAACTCTGAGCAGATCACCTTCAGCTGCAACTCTGGGCAGATCACCTTCAGCTGCAAATCTGGACAGCTCACCTTCAGCTGCAACTCTGGGCAGCTCACCTTCAGCTACAAATCTGGACAGCTCACCTTCAGCTGCAACTCTGGGCAGCTCACCTTCAGCTGCAACTCTGGACAGCTCACCTTCAGTTGCAACTCTGGGCAGCTCACTTTCAGCTGCAACTCTGAGCAGCTCATCTTCAGCTGCAACTCTGAGCAGCTCACCTTCAGCTGCAAATCTGGACAGCTCACCTTCAGTTGCAACTCTGGGCAGCTCACCTTCAGCTGCAACTCTGGGCAGCTCACCAACTTGGTTATTTACGTGCTGAAATAAGCTGATTTGTAATCATTTATTAACAAAAATTAAACTGAGACACAGTCTTACAAAAAAGGCAGCCAACAAATATTTTTAGGAGTTTCTGTAGTTTAATTTTAATGATGTTGGTGGTATTTACATTCTGAAATAAGCTGATTTGTAATCATTTATTAACAAAAATTAAACTGAGACACAGTCTTAAAAAAAGTCAGCTAACAAATATATTTTTTAGGTCTTTATCCTGCTCAAATTAAAATACCGTACCAATTCATGCAGGCTTGTTCGCTGCATTTCCGGTGCTGCGCGTGCTCGTTTTGTTTTCATCAGATGTACCGGTAGCTAGCGAAACAAATTTTTAAATCCAGCTCATTT
>JBBPBX010071452.1:0-10630 GCA_038048925.1 Garcialebias charrua | reverse complement strand
AGGCGTGATTGTATTCCTGCAATTCCCATAGCATTTATGTTGCACCTCGTTCCCTTCCTTCAGGGAACATGAGTTATGGTGCATAACTTTCAGTTTCTTTCTGTGAAGCTGACACCTCGTCTACTTTTAAGACTAGGCTTAAGTCTTTCCTTTTTGATAAATCCTGTAGGGTTGGCTTGGGTTTCATGAGCTATCCCTTAATTATGCTACTATAAGTGTAGACTTCTGGAGGACAAATTTGCTACATTTCCTCACTCTGCTGCTGTCTTTACTTTGTATTTGTAATTATTTCTATCCTTAACATGCTTTTTTGTCTTTCCTCCCATAGAAAGTACATCTGGTCCTGTCATACTGTGTTTGTCTGTTTCTCCTTCCATTTCTCTCAAACCTCAGCCGGTCGAAGCAGATGGCTGCTCGTCCTGAGCCTGGTTCTGCTGGAGGTTTCTTCCTGTTAAAAGGGAGTTTTTCCTTCCCACTGTTGCCTTTGCACTTGCTCAAGATGGGAGACTGTGATGAAGTGAAGCTTCATCGAATCTGCTGTCTTCCTTAGATTAATAACTTTTACCAATTGGCTATTTTAAATGTATGCAATGTTTTTTTCAATGCCCTGAGAGGATTCTTCTTGTGACTTGGCACTACATAAATACTTTGTAAACTGAATTGATTTGAATATAACTAAATTCTCACTATACATGAGATGCCCATCTGTGATGCAGCACCATATTATTCTGCGTTTCTTAGAATTATTGACGGTTTCTGTGGACCTGGCATCATAACTATGATATTAAGACATGGGTAAAATACACGGCCCACTACTGAAATCTTCAATTTCATAACTTTCAAATCACTTGATTTTTTACAAAAATATATGTGGTTCTTTGAGAGCTCAAGTCATGGCAGCAGCAGCTAACTGTAGCACATCTGGTGCAGTGGTGTCAATACTGTATCTGTCTTCTTTTTTTTGTAGTCCGCATATTTACAATCATGTTTACTCGATGTTTTAGTTCTGTATTTTCTTTTCTGTTTTTGTTGTCATTCTTGGGTTCAGCTCTGACTTGTTTTTACATTTGTTTAGTTCTTGTGTCACCAGCTGCTTCTCCTCAGTCAGTATTTTTCCAGTCAGCATGCAACGCCCATCTACACCTGTCCCCTGTTTCACCTGTCACAGCTGCAGCTACTCCACTCATCAAGCCCCATCCTTCTAATCTTTCAGTTCTCGCTCCTGCCTCAGTTAAGCGTTATTGGCTTTTATGCCACGCCCGGTCCTCCCTGCATTTCCTTACGGTTTTCTTTGTCGTGGCTTCTCAAGTTAATATTTTGTCTGCGTCATCAGTCTTTTGCTTTTGTTAAAATAAAGTGATTTATTTTATTTGAGCTCTTTGCATGTCTGCATTCCTGGGTCCAATCCTCCAGTATCCATGACACTTAGAGCAATTCTTGTTAAAAAAAAAATAATAATAATAATAATAATAATAAAATTATATATATATATATACAGTATCTGGAATAATAGTGCACTGTAATGTGAAATCAACCATTATGTAACACAGTGTTTTTATAATTAACAAAACCCTGAATGGCCTCCCTCCATCATATTCACAACAGCTTCATAACCCAACAAGAACTCTTTGCTCTCATAGGAGTTCTGTTCTTCCCCAAATTTCTAAATCTAGTTTAGTTTTAGGCTCCGCCTCTGGAACCTGCTACCGGTAGTTGGGTGCAGGACATCAACCACCCTCTGCCTTTAAAGCTGAAACCAATTTATCTGAAATATATTATTTTGGTATCTGCCCACATTACATCAAAACTGCTAGTGTTGTGCTTGATTTAATATACATTTATCATGCAAATGTCTGCTTTGTTGGTAATTTAAATTTAACTTTGATCTGATAAGATATTATGTCACTTTTTGTGTTTACACAGTGACCTACTGGATGTAGGTTTTATAATGTCATGCCTAATTTTATCTGCTTGTTTTGTTTGGCACCTTGAGTTATATGTATTTAAACGTGTAAAATAAATCAAGTTGAGTTAAGTTGTTTTCATGTGTCTGTATAAAGTTTTTAGGAACAGAGTTTTTTATGATGGCAAAAATCCACTTAGGTCTTGGCCCTGCTCTACCTAACATTAGCTCATCAATCCAATAATACAGTCCTCAATACTTCACGGTTTGACTTTCGTGGACTCATTCTTTCGCAGGTTTTCAACTTAAGATTGTACATGGCACACGATTGACTGATTGATGGAAGGCGACCAACCAGAGCATTGTGGTGAGGGGTGGACTGGCCATCAGGCGCACCAGGACATTTCCTGGTGGCCTAGCCCGCTCAGTGATCGCCAAGGGGGAATAAAGGTTCTGTTCGGATCGTGCTTGATTATTTGAAATAAATGATCCATGCCGCTCGTGCAGCTCAATCAGGTATAAGACAGACACCCCACCCCTCCTTTCTTTTTCTGAGGCTACCTGCCACAGTAGAGCAGAGAGTGTGACAGACAGCCTCAGAAAGAGAAAGGAGGGGTGGGGGTTCTGTCTGCATGAGTTGCACAAGTGACATAGATTTTTTATTTAAAATAATCAAGTGTGACCCTGCACAGTCTGTCCCTTGTCTGTCTTGTATTTTTGTGTCTTCCCCACTTCTGCTTACAGTATTGTGTTTATTTTGTTCCACTTGGGTCATTCTGTTCCTTGTGTATTTTTTGTCAGAGCTTGGTCCGCATTGCCGGCAGTAAGTCAGGCTCGTTTCCGGTGAGAGTTGGACTCCGCCAAGGTTGCCCTTTGTCACCGATTCTGTTCATAACTTTTATGGACAGAATTTCTAGGCGCAGCCAAGGTGTTGAGAGGATCCGTTTTGGTGACCTTAGAATCGCTTCTCTGTTTTTTGCAGATGATGTGGTCCTACTGGCTTCATCAGTTCGTGATTTACAACTTTCACTGGAGCGGTTTGCAGCCGAGTGTGATGCGGCCGGGATGAGGATCAGTTCCTCCAAATCCGAGGCCATGGTCTTGAGCCGGAAAAGGGTAGCATGCCCTCTCCGGGTCGGGGAGGAGGTCCTGCCCCAAGTGGAGGAGTTTAAGTATCTCGGGATCTTGTTCACGAATGAGGGAAAACTGGAGCGTGAGATCGATAGGCGGATAGGTGCAGCGTCCGCAGTGAAGCGGGCGCTGTACCGGTCTGTCGTGGTGAAGAGAGAGCTGAGTCAAAAGGCAAAGCTCTCAATTTACCGATCGATCTACGTTCCCACCCTCATCTATGGTCATGAGCTTTGGGTTATGACCGAAAGAACAAGATCTCGGATACAAGCGGCTGAAATGAGTTTTCTCCGCAGGGTGTCTGGACTCTCCCTTAGAGATAGGGTGAGAAGCTCAGTCATCCGGGAGGGACTCGGAGTAGAGCCGCTGCTTCTCCACATCGAGAGGAGCCAGTTGAGGTGGCTCGGGCATCTGGTTAGGATGCCTCCTGGACGCCTCCCTGGTGAGGTGTTCCGGGCATGTCCCACCGGGAGGAGACCCAGAGGAAGACCCAGGACACGCTGGAGGGACTATGTTTCTCGGCTGGCCTGGGAACGCCTTGGGATTCCCCCGGAGGAGCTGCTCCAAGTGGCTGGGGAGAGGGAAGTCTGGGCCTCCCTACTTAGGCTGCTACCCCCGCGACCCGACCCCAGATAAGCGGAAGAAGATGGATGGATGGATGGATGGATGGATGGATTTTTGACTCAGTGTTTCATGTCAGTTCCCACACTCTCCTCAGTCTGCCTCTCCAGTCTTGATCATTCTCACCTGTCCCTAATCAGCTACTTTCCCAGGTGCACTCCTCATCTCTCTCTCCTTCAGCCTTACTTAAACCTCTCCTCTGCACCACACAAGTGTCTGGTCATTCTTCTGTTTTGTACAGACATCTCAGTCCTCCTCTGTTCCTGTTGTCCGATTATCTGCCTGAATCTGTACCCGTCCTGTTTGCCTGCCTGATCTCAGTTTGTAAGTTATTGCTGCCACATCAGCTTTTTTGTTTTGCTGTTTATAAATAATAATAATAATAATAATAATAATAATAATAATGAATTTAATTTATAACGCACTTTTTCAAATTATTTTTATTTTAAACTCCTGCCTTGCTCGCCTGCTTGCATATGGGTTCAAAACGTGAGGATTGTGACAGACCCCAACAGACCTTTTATTCCTACTCGGTGATCACTGAGCGGGCCAGGCCACCAGGAAATGTCCCGGTGCTCCTGATGGCCAGTCCGCCCTCTGGACTGGCTCAGTAATCACAGCATCAGTCTGTCTGCTCTCTTTCGCTCTTCTCTTTTAGAGCATTTAGAGAGTTTAGAACATGGTTAAAAACATTGCAAGAGTGTGGGAAGGGTTTAAAAAAATATATACAAATACTAAAATAAATATACCGTGCCTACTTTGTGGATTTTCACCTATCTCAGGGATGGCTGGAATGTAACCCACATGAGGGACTACTGTATACAGGTAGTCCTCGACTTACGACGCCCTTGACTTACGACGTTTTGGACTTACGAACGCATCTCATAATTTTTTTTTTTAAATAATAAATAAATAAATGTACAGTACAGTACAGTTACCAAACACTTAGCCTATCCTAACATAGTTAAGGAGTGAGTTGAATTGTCTCCCTCCTCCCTAGCAGGCTCCATTCACATAAAGGGAGACAATTCAACTCACTCCTTCATCTTTAAAAACTGTGTTAGGATAGGCTAAGTGCTTTGTAACTGTACAGTACTGTACATCAATTTATTATTATATATATATATATATATATATTTGTATGTGATCCTACTTACGAACGGCCCGTAGGTATGGAACTTGTTCGTAAGTCGGGGACTGCCTGTACTTTTTTCTCCAAACCTAGGTTTTTCAAATGACGTTCTACAACCGATAAGATATTGTTTATTCATTGCTTTTTACTGAACCCCACTTTAAAAGATCTGTAGCCTACTGTTTCTTAAACTACAAAACATGGTGCAAATTAAAGGTTTTTGATTAAAAAAAATAATGATAATCCAATGAGGAGCAGCAGGTTTGCACAACTGGTAGAGCTGCTGCCTCTCAGCGAGCAGGTCCCTGGTTCAAATCCTTGTCCAGGGGCCTTTCTGGGTGGTGTTTGCCTGTTCTCTCTTTACATGTTTGGGTTTCTTTCGGGTACTCCGGTTTCCTCCCACAGACCAAAAACATGCATGTTAGACTGATTGGTAACTCTAAATTGTCCCTAGGTGTGAGTGAGAGAGTGAATGGTTGTTTGTCTCATGTGTCCCTGTCCCTGTGATGGACTTGCAACCTGTCCAGGGTGTACCCCGCCCGTCACACAGTGATGGCTGCAGGGCACCGGCGACCGCTGTGACCCAAACATGGAAGAAGCGGGTAAAAGATAATGGATAGATGGATAATCCAACGATCGTAGGTGACTCCCGTTTCCTCAAAGACAAAAAAGACAACTCATAGTAGCTGTTCAAGTTGAGGCCGCTAAACCAAGGGGACACACCATGTGACAGTTTTACGTTAAAGACTGATTAGATTTATAACATGTCCTCTGACCCAGTATGCCTTGTTGGTTTTTGTAGGAAGTAAATGCAATGAACGTGACAGAACCTTTTACAAGTAAGACACACAGTCTTTGTGCACTGAATTTAAAAAAATGAGGCTCTGCTAATTTACACTCAAAAACAAGCAAGCCATCAGTCAAACAAATGTGGAAAAATTATAAAATCAAACTTAAATTCAAAAATAAAATTAAAAAACTTATCCAGAACAATGTCAAATGGTGCAATATGAAAGAGTTTACTCCAGTACTTTACCAACTATTTTTATTTGCACTTCTGAGAAGCAGGTACACATTCAATGTAAACAAAACACTTTTATCTGCATATGCTGGTGAAGATTCTCAGTCGTCCAGGACATGATAAAATCAAAAAAGGCGTTCAATACAGGATCAAATAAAGTCCAGTTGATCCTGTATTGAACGCCTTTTTTGATTTTATCTGCATACTTTACTCAACAAATCTGAATGTTAAGAAGTACTGGTACATCAAAATGATCAGATTTCTCAATCCCAAATGGCTCATCTGTGGACACACTGCATCAATTGCTGACTTTTAGTCCCGTTGGCTGTTTCCGCAGGTAAACAAACAGCCATTTGCAAATTTTGTTTCAAACTTTATCTTTATTATTTTTGACTGGTCTTAATGTCATTAAAATGAATATCTTCAACCAATACTGATTTTTTTCTATGAACACGGTAATGATTTTCCTGTCGATAACAAGACTGGAGTAAATCATTATTTCAGCTTACAGTGAAACCCCTTCTACTTCTCGCACAAAAACCAGTGCGCTGCTGCCGAGGTGCATTTGTTAGACGAGAAAGACACTATCATGTTGCATTTTCTTCAGCGTCCCCTACAGCAGCTCACACGAGCGATAAGCATAAAAAGGCTGTTTAAAGATAACTGCCACGGGGTAGATAATATGCCAAATCTTTCAGACTATAATTCTTTGAGGGCATGTGGCCATTAAAGAGCCATTTTTGCCTTTTGTTGAGTGTGCTTCTCCATATTTCATTGAGATGCATATCTGTCTCTCACACTGTCTGCCTGCGCTGCTATTTTCTATTCAACAGTGACCCTTTGCTCCCTGCCATACAATCCTTCACCTTTCTGGGCTTAAAAGTAATTACCACTTTAATTTGCTGTCCGCTTTTGTGCACGCCTCAGTGTATCTAGCTGGAGTGCTGGCAATGTGTGTGCTGGGCCGTCTATGCACAAAGGAGATAATAAGGTGCATGCTTTCTCATAATTAATTGTGGTTAATTGAATAATTGTTAATTTAGGAACCACAAATAAACTTGTAGCTCTGGAGTTTTCATGCCTAATGTGATTATTTGCTTTGTTGTTGGCAAAATACATTTCAAATTTTAGTCAGAGTAAGCTAAAACCTGGACTAATAACGTCTTGAATAACAATTTGTTATTTTTTGTCTCTTCAAAGCAAATCATAATTGGTCATAGCTTAAAACACAAGCATTAAAGTGAATACAAGCATTAAAGTACATATTATATACACATATAAAGTATACATATATATATCCCTAGTTACGATGGAGTTCCGTTCCTACGCCCGTTCGTAACACAGATTTCATCGTAAGTCAGAACATACGTCCAAACTGCACCTTATACGTACAATACTGTATTTTACCAAGCACTTAGCCTATCCTAACACAGTATCCTACATAATTTTCAAAAAACACATACATTTGGAGCCATAATGAAGGGGAAAAAAAGAGTTATTTTCCTACTGGGAGCTGGTGGAGTCTTCATCCATCTGTTAGCATGTAAGCTCGTTGCTCAGCTGTAGCCTCTCTGCCTCGTAAACCTCCGGTCCAAACAAAGGTCTCCTGTACTTTTCCACGCACAATCCAGAGTTTTGCAGTAAGGTCTGTTAGCATGTTAGCCCCTCCTAACCTCCTCCCTCCTGTAAATTTCCGCTCCTCCGCTGAGTTTCGGTAACCTATTTTTGGTGTAAATGCGCATAAACCATGTAACTCGAAACAATGCTTTTCAATGGGAGGGCGTTCGTAACCGCGAAATGTCGTAACTCGATACCGTCGTAACCCGAGGACTATATGTATGTATGTACGTATGTATGTACGTATGTATGTATGTATGTATGTATGTATGTATGTATGTATGTATGTATGTATGTATGTATGTATGTATGTATGTATGTGGAATTTAAATTAAAACAGGGATAACATGTAAAACATTGCATCAACTGCATAGTTAAAGATCTTTACAACTTTGAGGTGGATTCATTAAAAAAAAAAAAAAGCAGTTTATAGAACCTTGTGGAATGCCCAGTTTGAAACTGAGGCCTCGTTTGTACAGTATTTCGACCCAAGGACAGCTGGAGACCGGGTTAAGACTTGTTTGAGAGTAATTTAGTTTAAATTGTGTCAAAATATAGAAAATATTCCTCGCATTTGTTTACAAATAAATTCTACGATCCGTTACTCCTTATTATCCGAAATTCTACAGTAGGAGTTTGAAATATCGCAGCATAGCTCATTTTCATATGATTTTAGCTCCAATGGTTGCTTCAATGAACTCACAGAATGGTTTCCTGTCCCAGAATGACTCCACTTCTGTCCACTCCCGTCTTTACAGCTTTCCGTCACTTTCCAGAAGTAGAAAGAAGAACCTTTGGACCTGGCGTCTCTGATTCTGTCGTTCTCCCTCTGACTCTGTACATGTCCAAGGATTTATTTACTGGCTCAATATCTGTTTGAAGTGTACTCATCAATGTTGGAATGTAAACAAACAACTTGTAATTGTTGGCAACAAAACATGACTTCTGATTTTGCTCATTTATTGCAAATCTCTGGGTAAATTCTTGGAAGTGAATCATGTGTTTCAGTGGGTTATTTTTATCATATTATATCATTTTTACACATTTACAAAATATTTAAATCAGAAACAACAACAAAAAACTCAAATTTTCACAAGTATTGTGATTTTAAACGGTTTGAAATTAAAACCGCCAGGGTCCCCTCCCTGGGCTGCCACCTTACCGTGGTGGAGGGGTTTGAGTGTCCCAATGATCCTAGGAGCTATGCTGTCAGGGGCTTCATGCCCCTAGTAGGGTCACCCAAGGCAGACAGGTCCTAGGTGAGGGACCAGACAAAGTGCAGCCCAAAAACCCCTTATGATGAGTACAATTAATGGACTAAGTTTTCCCTCGCCCGGACGCGGGTCACCGGGGCCCCACTCTGGAGCCAGGCCCGGAGGTGGGGCACGCTGGCGAGCGCCTGGTGGCCGGGCTTTTACCCATGGAGCCCGGCCGGGCACAGCCCGAAGAGGAGACGTGGGTCCCCCTTCCCATGGGCTCACCACCTGTGGGAGGGGCCAAAGGGGTCGGGTGCAATGTGAGATGGGTGGTGGCCGAGGGCGGGGACCCTGGCGGTCTGATCCTCGGCTACAGAAGCTGGCCATTGGGACATGGAATGTCACCTCTCTGGTGGGGAAGGAGCCTGAGCTAGTGTGTGAGGTTGAGAGTTTCCGACTAGAAATAGTCGGACTCACCTCAACGCATGGCTCTGGCTCTGGAACCAGTTTCCTTGAGAGGGGTTGGACACTCTTCCACTCTGGAGTTGTCCCTGGTGAGAGGCGCCGAGCAGGAGTGGGCATACTGGTTGCCCCCCATCTTGGTGCCTGTACGTTGGGGTTCACCCCGGTGAACGAGAGGGTAGCCTCCCTTCGCCTACGTGTGGGGGGACGGGCTCTGACTGTTGTTTGTGCCTATGCACCAAACGGCAGTTCAGACTACCCACCCTTTTTGGAGTCCTTGGAGGGGGTATTGGAGAGTGCGCCTCCTGGGGACTCCCTTGTTCTACTGGGGGACTTCAACGCTCACGTGGGCAATGACAGTGAGACCTGGAGGGGTGTGGTTGGGAGGAACGGCCCCCCTGATCTGAACCAGAGTGGTGTTCTGTTATTGGACTTCTGTGCTCGTCATGGATTGTCCATAACGAACACCATGTTTAAGCATAAGGGTGTCCATATGTGCTCTTGGCACCAGGACACCCTAGGTCGCAGTTCGATGATCGACTTTGTTGTCGTCTCATCTGATCTGCGGCCGCATGTCTTGGACACTCGGGTGAAGAGAGGGGCGGAGCTGTCAACTGACCACTACCTGGTGGTGAGTTGGCTCCGATGGTGGGGGAGGATGCCGGTCAGACCTGGCAGACCCAAACGTATTGTGAGGGTCTGCTGGGAACGTCTGGCAGAGTCTCCCGTAAGACGGAGCTTTAACTCCCACCTCCGGGAGAGCTTTGAACACGTTCCGAGGGAGGCGGGGGACATGGAGTCCGAGTGGGCCGTGTTCCGCGCCTCTATTGTCGAGGCAGCTTATCGGAGCTGTGGCCGCAAGGTTGTTGGTGCCTGTCGTGGTGGCAACCCTCGAACCCGGTGGTGGACACCGGCAGTGAGGGATGCTGTCAGGCTGAAGAAGGAGTCCTATTGGGCCTTTTTGGCTTGTGGGACCCCGGAAGCAGCTGATAGGTACCGGCAGTCCAAGCGGCATGCGGCTCGGGTGGTTGCTGAGGCAAAAACTCGGGCGTGGGAGGAGTTCGGAGAGGCCATGGAGAATGACTTCCGTACGGCTTCGAGGCGATTCTGGTCCACCATCCGGCGTCTCAGGGGGGGAAAGAGGTACGAGACCAACACCATTTATGGTGGGGGTGGCGTGCTGCTGACCTCAACTCGGGATGTTGTGAGTCGGTGGGCGGAATACTTCGAAGACCTCCTCAATCCTACTGGCACGTCTTCCACTGAGGAAGCGGAGCCTGGGGACTTTGGGTCGGGTTCTCCGATCTCTGGTGCTGAGGTCGCCGAGGTGGTTAAAAAGCTCCGCGGTGGCAAGGCTCCGGGGGTGGATGAGATTCGCCCAGAGTTCCTTAGGGCTCTGGATGTTGTAGGGTTGTGTTGGCTTACGCGACTCTGCAATATCGCGTGGACATCGGGGGCAGTTCCCTTGGATTGGCAGACTGGGGTGGTGGTTCCCCTATTCAAAAAGGGGGACCGTAGGGTGTGTTCCAACT
The DNA here is from genome assembly GCA_038048925.1 of Garcialebias charrua. Classification (NCBI taxonomy): domain Eukaryota; kingdom Metazoa; phylum Chordata; class Actinopteri; order Cyprinodontiformes; family Rivulidae; genus Garcialebias; species Garcialebias charrua. The sequence continues at coordinate 18 of JBBPBX010071452.1, read as the reverse complement.
ATAGGGGGATCACACTCT
>JBBPBX010071451.1:0-18317 GCA_038048925.1 Garcialebias charrua | reverse complement strand
CATAAATACATCGCTTCGGTGTATAAGTGGTAGGGCATGCAAATTATGCTAAGAACTGCGACTTAAAGGCCAAAAATACGGTATATCACAAAGGCAACAAAGTTCATGCTCAATCATACAGGTACCAAATCCAATAATGTTCAGTCAGGTCATCTGGACAGTTTCTCAGATAGAGGGTGAAACATCTCTAGAACAAAAACTGTCCAGATGACCTGACTGAACATTATTGGATATTTCACAAAGGATTTACGATCATACAGCTCAGTCGAAGGCGAGGGGTTTAGGTTTAATTTTTTAATACGCTGGACCCAACATAGGTTATTCCTTCACGTAGCGTTTTTAGAGATAAAGCTGTGCCACAACTCTACAAAGAAACAAAAATGAAGTGGGAGAAGCTCTAATTAATGCCACCAGCTGTAGCTCAAAGATAGTTTTTTTCTCACATTACAGTATACTAAAACTTATAGATAACTTACACAACAAACTTAATGTAATTTGTCTTTTTAACAGGTTGAAGAGGCCAGATGAGACACATCGCCTGGAGCCAGTTCTAAATGGTACAATTTAGAAGGTTTATAAATTATTACAGTTCAGAGGAGTTTTTGTGCAGACTTGCACAGGTTTTGAAATTTTGTTAAAGATTTACCAAATATGAATGCAACATGGTTAAGACTGTGAAGTCTGTATATTTCATATTAGATTAAGTTTTGAAAATATAGCAAATGTTGGTGCAATATGGTAATATGGTGTCACAGCTTTTTCTGTCCGGGCGGGTTGTTGAAGCAGCCGCTCCAACCCGAACAGAAAAAGAAAAACGTCAGTGAAACGTTGTAAAATCCTATCGAAATATCGAAAATATGCTTAAACTTCATATCATCGTTATTGAATTAAAGTATATCGCGATATTTATCGTTATTGAATTATTGTCCAGCACTAATGTCCACCCAGTATTACTGTACTTTCTGTAAGTTTAAAAAAAACTCCAGAGCAGGAGGCCGGGTTGCGACAGAGTCAATCCGACCAGAGGAGGCTCTCGTCGGACACATGAGGTGGGAACAGTCGTGTACCCTAGCGGACAAAAGTGGTACTGCACCCCTAGCGGCCGAAAGTGATACTGCACCATTTATGGCCTAAATGAAAAACGATCATATCGGAGCCAAAATGGGTCTAAAAACATGGGGGAAAATCCATAAACAAGTCTCACCTCTCTATTAGTCGCAGGGCATGCAAATTAGGCAAAAAAACTGCGACCTATAGTCCGGAAAATACGTTAAATAATTTTATTTTATTTTTAAACGGGAAAAAAAAAAAAAAGTGAAGTCTATATTTTATTTTAAGTTCAAGGTTAATGTACTATGGTAGGCTGAAGTCTGTTTACTTTTGTATTTATATATTTTGAATTAATTGTCTGTGATGGACTGAGACCTGTTCAGGTGTCCCCCACCTCTCACACAGTGGCTGCATATGAGCACCAGTGACCACCGTGACTTGAAAAGGTAGAAGTGGGTAAAGATAATGGATGGATGGATGAATTATTTGCTCCTAGAATTTTATTTGTTATTTTATAAAAAAAACAGGCAGCTAATTACCCTATACTGGTAAATTAAGTTACAGTATTATGCACTCCTACAGTTGTTCCTGATTTTGGTACAAAATGATTTGGATACTGAAATTAAAAATGCCGCTTTGAATACTGAAATTAAAAATGCCGCTTCATTATTTATATTAAAAAAATTAATCAAAACCAAATTATTACAGAAACATATATGAATTAGTTTTTTGCGTGTCATTTTGTAATTTTATAATTATGATTTATTTTCTATTCTGTTACATGTTTGATGATTTTTTTGTTTGTTTGAACTGACTGTTTAAAAAAGGGGGCAGATATAAGATTTTCTCTTCATTCTGCCACCCTTCATTTTATTTCTAGATATTGTATTGTCACATTTGTGATTTATTTTGTGTGTTATATTTTAAAATGAATACATTGAATTAAAAAAAAAATGATGCAAAAAATTTGATACATTAAGGAACCAAAAATTACTGTTTTAAATAAATGTTCTACTTGTTTACATTGTTGTTCATTGTTGTTTGTTTTTTCTTTTACTTTTTATCGTTGGATGTACAGTAACTGGGACCCTGTGTACATAATCTCGTTTCATCCCATGTACCACATGTGGTGCGAATGACAATAAAGATTCTCTGACTCTGAAACAAAATGTATGACTATTTCAATAGAAAAATAGTTTCTGAACCAAAAATCTATTTTGAATCAAATCGTGATACCAAAAATCAGAATCGAATCACCAGACACAGAGATTTACTCTCTTAGTTATAACTAACTCTCAGCATTCAGTTATTGTCAAAGTTCTTGTCATCATAAGATTATTCCAGTCTAAAACTGGGCAGGTGATTAGCTTCCTGTTTGTTTCATGGAAGACACTGTGGTTTGAGTGGAACTTACCTCCGGCTTATTGAACCTCATGTGGTTGCCCATGATGTGGAACTCGACGGCTCTGGGACCACGGTAACCTTTGACCCTGTGAGCATTGAAGGGCAGCGGGTAGCCCAGCTGGTAGCCCAGCGGCAGGGCGAAGCGGAGCTTGTGCTCGTCTCCGAAGCGGTAAAGCATGTTGAGCACCGTGCTGCTGGCCGTCTTGTGGGTTTTGAGGAACATGATGTGGGTGTGGGGCTGACAGGGGCCCAGGGCGGGGCCCTGAGCATCAGGGGAGGAGAAGATGAACTGTACAGCTGGTTGGACACTGCTGGAGAACAGAAGAGCAGCTTCAATGCAACTCATTCAGAAACATTAAAGACAATGTTCCTCAGAACCAGAAGCCATACCTCCTGTTGAAGATGGTTCCCAACAGTTGACCAGCAAAAACCCCCACCACAAATAGAAGAAGAACCTTCAGCAAACAGAGGGAAGCCAGGCGACCACACACCAGCCTCCGCATCATCCTGGAGAGGAGGGGAAGGAAATGAGAAGGAGGAAAGGCGAAGACGAGGAGAGGAGGAGGATGAGGAAGAGATGAGGAGAGGAGGAGCAAAAATGGAACACTTTAAGAATAAGAGATACTATGGAAAAGGGGCCTAAGTGACACCGAGTGAAACAATAAAAAGTTAAGTCACAGATGTTGAAGCACCAGCTCCACTCAAACATCTCTCGTCTTTCTTCTACAAAGCCTACAACCAGTTTGGGATTTACTTTTGTAATTTTCTAAGCTATACTAGAGTTGCTGGACTCTCAAAATTGTTTTTTTTTTTTTTTTTTACTTAAAAGTCTTATGATCCGAAGAACAAGATGGCGGCAGCATGTTATGCTCCTTTTCCATATCTCTTCTTCAGCACGGTTTGACTCAGCTCAATACGGTTCCAAGGCTTTTTCCACTGAAAATTATTTGTGGAACTAGCCCCTTTTCAGGACCCATTTCTCTGGGGTTCTAAAGCCACTTATCCACAGGGCATTTTCGGGCTCCTATATAACTAGTTTGGGCCGATTGCGTAGTTTATCCACAGTGCCTTCAGCGGTGGAACCCGCCCGATTTTTGGGACCTGCTTCTCTGGGGTCCCAGGTCTGGTTCTTGTTGGGTCTAGATGTGAAGTTAGCGCACTCAGACGCGGATGTACCATTAAGGTGAATGAGGCGGTTGCCTGGGGGCCCTTATCAGCAGGGGCCCCCAATCAGCAGGAGCCAGTCACCTACATCCCTAACATTGCTCCTGCTTGTTAATGTGCGTTTAACATAAAAATAATTATAGTTACGATGAAAACGATCATTAAAAACGCAATACAAAAAACTGTCGATTTCTGTATCCCCCTACTAAAATGGACTATTCCATCATGACATCACCCAAAAATCCAGGAAGTGCTGTATGCTGTTGAGCGAGAAGCGGGAAGACAGAGCAGAGGAGAAGAAAAAAGATGAAGCGAACCAAAACCAAAACGTATGTTTCTACACTACAGAGAGTGACAACGTTTTTTAATGGGTTAAAACTTCATCAACTGCTGATACGTAAGTGTGGGGGGAACAGGACAGGATACAGGAAGAAGTGAATGCTGTCGAGGCAGCCAGTGACGAAGATGAAGATGAGGTAAGAGTTTTAGGAATTATTTTGACGCTCGGCTCTCCTGCACCTGCTATGGCAACGATGCCTTGAAAATAAAATGCCCACATTGTGCCAAAGATGCTGGAGTTCTTGGTGCCTCAGTTTAGAAACATTTCTGCATTAACAACACAAACGGGTCCTATGAACTAAGAAGGTTTATTAACATTGCATCAATTTTCATCGGTACAACGTAAATATGTAGTTTCAGACATCCAGGAGATAGAATGAGTGCAAACAAGCTGCAGCTGAACAAAGCATGACATGTTTATCAACACGTTATATGTTTATCAACACTCATAACTCATAGCGCGGCCAGGCCCAATCTGTCCCCAGATGAAGGTCAAAAGCAGGAAAACAGGATAAGACACGGGGTTTACAGCGTTGATATTAAAAAAAGATGAATCACGTTTTGTCTTCAAGACACCGCGTGAATCAGTAAAAACCATATCAAATAAGCACATTTAGTTACAGGACAAGATGCATTTATGACGGCAGGCGGGAGGGAACAGTCTGTGTGTAACAATTCTAGATAAGAAACAGTTCGCTGGTCTCAGAGCTCGGCTCAAACCAAGAATGCACACAGAAACCTCTGGGGGAGGGGTAGGAGGCAGCGGGTTCCTTCAGCTCCCAGTCTAGGAGAAGATTTGTAGACAGCCTTCAACAGTCCAAGGCCAGAGGCCAGATTAGATAAGTTGCTTTATTTTCCAGTCAGCCCACAGTGTTCTTTGTACTGCGGTCTTTAAGTCCAGGTTCTGTTTTCTGGGTCCAAATCGCCGAATTCGTGTCAGGTTCCGAGCTAAAAGATTCCTCCATATGTGCTCTGTTTGAATCCGAGCGCTGTAAACGAGTCCACAGTTCACACTGCAGGTCCGCGGCAGCCACCGCTTCTCTCACCGTGTGACACAGCCCGCACAAACAGCTGGGAAGGTCCTTCATAGCCTGGATCAAAGCATTTTCGCTGAGCGGAGGTCCTCGTCAGCACGCCAATCGCCGCGGTCCCCCTCAGCCCTTCAGTGGCATGAGCCTCCGGTGTCCCAATAAAACACAGAGATTCCACGTCCCCGACAGAAAGAGCGGACAGCTGCATTAGCCTGCTCATAGAGTCCATAATGCAGCTCACCGCCTGCGTGTCGATAGGGCGCCCTGGCTCTCCCCGGCCGGAGCGCTTCGCAGAAATTTTTGTTGTCGATAGAATCGATAAGTGAAATAGCCCAGAAGACAGTCCACGCACATAATTCCATTCCAAATTGGTTCGAGCGAGCGCTGAAGAGTTATAGACGAGACAAATGCAGAAGCGGGGGAGGGAATGCAGGGAGATGTAGGAGCAAAAGGAAATGCGACCAGTCCCTGCCGAGAGCGGAAGTGAAGCAGAGGTCACTTAGGTACACCAGGTACAAGCTTAGTTGTTCGTGACAGAGCGGGAGTACTGTGACTTCATAGTGTGGTCTGGGTCAGATTACTTTATTCAGAAGATTGTGTCTGATAGGGATTTCTTTACAGAAGCAGTGAAAAATGATAGGGATTTCTTTACAGAAGCAGTGAAAAATGTAGAAATGTTCTATAGGTCAGAATTTTTACCTGAACAATTGGCCAAAAATATATATATACATCCGGAAAAACTACTGTCAGACATCATTCAGAGCACAGAGTCAAAGGAGTAAGTGAAGGAGTAACACCAACTGTCCAAAGAAATGAAATAAAAAAACACTGTTCATTGCTTTTAACAATTAAATGTGTTCAGAATGCACATCTCCTCCCTGGGCTGCCACCTTACCGTGGTGGAGGGGTTTGAGTGTCCCAATGATCCTAGGAGCTATGCTGTCAGGGGCTTCATGTCACCCAAGGCAGACAGATCCTAAGTGAGGGACCAGACTAAGTGCAGCCCAAAGACCCCTTATGATGAACAAAATAAATGGAGTCAATGTTCCTTCGCCCGGACGTGGGTCACCGGGGCCCCACTCTGGAGCCGGACCCGGAGGTGGGGCATGCTGGTGAGCGCCTGGTGGCCAGGCTTTTACCCATGGAGCCCGGCCAGGCACAGCCCAAAGAGGAGACATGGGTCCCCCTTCTCATGGGCTCACCACCTGTGGGAGGGGCCAAAGGGGTCGGTGCAATGTGGAATGGGTGGTGGGCGAGGGCAGGGACCCTGGCGGTCTGATCCTCGACTACAGAAGCTGGCTATTGGGACGTGGAACGTCACCTATCTGGTGGGGAAATAGCCTGAGCTGATGTGTGAAGTTTAGAGGTTCCGGCTAGAAATAGTCGGACTCACCTCAACACATGGCTCTGGCTCTGGAACCAGTTTCCTTGAAAGGGGTTGGACACTCTTCCATTCTGGAGTTGCCCCTGGTGAGAGGCGCTGAGCAAGAGTGGGCATACTCGTTTCCCCCCCCCATCTTGGTGCTTGTACGTTGGGGTTCACCGTAGTGAACGAGAGGGTAGCCTCCCTCCGCCTACGTGTGGGGGGACGGGTCCTGACTACTGTTTGTGCCTATGCGCAAAACGGCAGCTCAATTACCCACCCTTTTTGGAGTCCTTGGAGGGGGTATTGGAGAGTGCGCCTCCTGGGGACTCCCTTGTTCTACTGGGGGACTTCAACGCTCACGTGGGCAATGACAGTGAGACCTGGAGGGGTGTGGTTGGGAGGAACGGCCCCCCTGATCTGAACCCGAGTGGTGTTCTGTTATTGGACTTCTGTGCTCGTCATGGATTATCCATAACAAACACCATGTTCAAGCATAAGGGTGTCCATATGTGCTCTTGGCACCAGGTCGCGGTTCGATGATCTACTTTGTTGTTGTCTCATCTGATCTGCGGCCACATGTCTTGGACACTCGGGTGAAGAAAGGGGCGGAGCTGTCAACTGACCACTACCTGGTACTACAATGGTGGGGGAGGATGTCGGTCTGACCTGGCAGACCCAAACATATTGTGAGGGTCTGCTGGGAACGTCTGGCAGTCTCCCGTAAGACGGAGCTTTAACTCTCACCTCCGGAAGAGCTTTGAACACGTTCCGAGGGAGGTGGGGGACATAGAGTCCGAGTGGGCCATGTTCCACGCCTCCATTGTCGAGGCGGCTTATCGGAGCTGTGGCCGCAAGGTTGTTGGTGCCTGTTGTGAAGGTAACCCTCGAACCCAGTGGTGGACACCGGCGATGAGGGATGCTGTCAGGCTGAAGAAGGAGTCCTAGTGGCCCTTTTTGGCCTGTGGGACCCCAGAAGCAGCTGATGGGAACCAGCAGTCCAAACGGCATGCAGCTTGGGTGGTTGCTGAGGCAAAAACTCGGGTGTGGGAGGAGTTCGGAGAGGCCATGGAGAATGACTTCCATACGGCTTCACATGCAATATTTCCTTCTTTTTTTTTTGGTTAGATGTTCATTTATGTAAATGTTTGTTCCCTTCAAAAATCAGCAAACTTGAATTCAGTTTTTTTGCATGCATTATTACCTTGTTTCTTGACTTCCTGCTAATGAACCTGATAACTATAGATTGTTTGAATTTTTCTGATTTACTGGGCAAGGTGTGACAGATCGAAATGTCCTCGTGTTTTATGACAATGTCCTTGTCCTGTAAAAAATTCACTACTTGCTCCTCCAGAGTCTGTAGTTCTTCCTGTGGTTCATCCTCTGTTGTGTTAGCACCAGCAACAGCTGTTGCATATGTCCGACCCCTAACTTCAAGTCCAGTGATCACCAAGTTGTCTCGCTTTGTGTATTTCACTTCCTCTATCAGTCCGGTCAGTAGATGATGTTGTGATGATAATTTTGCCAGTTCAGCACTCATATAGTTTAATGATTTTTAATTTATTCTATATCTGTTGAATTATCTTCCATCGACTCTTGTTTCTTTTGTCAACTTTTTTCGTCATTACTTACAGTACTTGTGGTCTGGCGATAGCAGGTCTCCGGTTGGTGGTTTGTTAGACGAACCACGTGGCCCTTCCACGAGGCTCACAGGCCTAATGATGGTAGCTCTGACCCAGTGCCCAGATGGTAAATGGAGCTTATTTATATAGCGCTTTCCAGCCCCCTATGAGGGGCCCCAAAGCACTTTACAATACCAACCATCCACCCATTCATACACACATTCATACACCGGTAGCGGCAGACTGCCATGCAAGGCGCCATCCAGTCCTACCGGGAGTAACTCGGGGTTAAGTGTCTTGCCCAGGGACATAACGACACATGGTATGAGAACTCGGGATTCGAACTTCCAACCTTCAGATCGGGGACGACTGCCATTACCACTACGCCATGGCCGCCCCGTGAGATGTTATGCAGCACGCAGCAATCAGATCCAATGCTCTGATGAGATCGGCTAGCTAGCCTGACTCAGACGACGGCCCTCCGGTTTGTGCACGGTGCCTGGCCTCCTCCAGTCACAGCAGCACCGAGGTCTACACGCTAGCCGAGCCAGTGGCTCCAGACAGCGGCTCTCAGGTCCGTGCGCGACGCTCGGTCCCCTCCAGAGCCAGCTCGGCTCGTGGCTTCAGGTGGCGACTCTTCGGTTCGTCCGCGACGCTCAGTTCATGCCAGATATATATATTTCTGTTTTTTGTTGTTTTCTGTAGGAGCTCAGCTCTCGCCCTGCTGCTCCAATGATGACGTCACCAGAAGTGACTTATATTAAATGAAAAGTGTTAAATGTTATTTATTAGCATAAGTCACCTGCAATGCTGTCTCACTTGAGGAGGCTTGTTCCAGGTTCCTAGCTGCAGTGTGTGATCCTCTGCACTCCTGTGCATGAAAGATAGCCTTTTAAGTTCAAAGTTTTTGTCTATCCATTGTGCTGTAAGACTTGATACTAACGGGGCTAACATGACGTCCAAATTTCTGTGGTAAAACTCCGCCAACAAATCGTGCTATCGGCTATTAGCTTCTCAACTACGTCAGAAATGACAGCTTGTAACTCGGGTAATGTTATGCTGAAAAAAATCTCGGACTGGGGATAATGTAGCGAGGCTCAACATACTCCATAAATATCCAGAATCCGACATCCTTACCAACAAAAAATAAAACTTCCACACCATCGACAATCTAAATTTTACTCTCCACCGTGAGCTCAGGTAGACACACGACATCATTGTATCACGCTGCCGCTGCAACATCATCATGTTATACTGCCGCTGCAGGCAAAAACAGCGCCTTTTATATCGGCGAGTTATTTTAATGGACTAGCCGATGTCCGATATTGAATTTTAACGCTAATATCGACTGATACCAATACCATGCTGATAATGTTGTGCATCCCTAATATTTTTGTTATCACTTTATGGGGGAAAATATAGACATATATACATCATATATCGCCATTCATCTTAAAATATTGGGATATTAATTTTGGTCCATATCGCTCTGCCCTAGTACGTGGTCTTCTCCAGTCCATCGTGGTACGTGGTCTTCTCCAGTCCATCGTGGTACGTGGTCTTCTCCAGTCCATCGTGGTACGTGGTCTTCTCCAGTCCATCGTGGTACGTGGTCTTCTCCAGTCCATCGTGGTACGTGGTCTTCTCCAGTCCATCGTGGTACGTGGTCTTCTCCAGTCCATCGTGGTACGTGGTCTTCTCCAGTCCATCGTGGTACGTGGTCTTCTCCAGTCCATCGTGGTACGTGGTCTTCTCCAGTCCATCGTGGTACGTGGTCTTCTCCAGTCCATCGTGGTACGTGGTCTTCTCCAGTCCATCGTGGTACGTGGTCTTCTCCAGTCCATCGTGGTACGTGGTCTTCTCCAGTCCATCGTGGTACGTGGTCTTCTCCAGTCCATCGTGGTACGTGGTCTTCTCCAGTCCATCGTGGTACGTGGTCTTCTCCAGTCCATCGTGGTACGTGGTCTTCTCCAGTCCATCGTGGTACGTGGTCTTCTCCAGTCCATCGTGGTACGTGGTCTTCTCCAGTCCATCGTGGTACGTGGTCTTCTCCAGTCCATCGTGGTACGTGGTCTTCTCCAGTCCATCGTGGTACGTGGTCTTCTCCAGTCCATCGTGGTACGTGGTCTTCTCCAGTCCATCGTGGTACGTGGTCTTCTCCAGTCCATCGTGGTACGTGGTCTTCTCCAGTCCATCGTGGTACGTGGTCTTCTCCAGTCCATCGTGGTACGTGGTCTTCTCCAGTCCATCGTGGTACGTGGTCTTCTCCAGTCCATCGTGGTACGTGGTCTTCTCCAGTCCATCGTGGTACGTGGTCTTCTCCAGTCCATCGTGGTACGTGGTCTTCTCCAGTCCATCGTGGTACGTGGTCTTCTCCAGTCCATCGTGGTACGTGGTCTTCTCCAGTCCATCGTGGTACGTGGTCTTCTCCAGTCCATCGTGGTACGTGGTCTTCTCCAGTCCATCGTGGTACGTGGTCTTCTCCAGTCTATCGTGGTACGTGGTCTTCTCCAGCCCACCGTGGTGTAGCATAAGCTGCATCACTCTAATTATGACCCTCAACCCTTATACATCTTTCAGACTCACCATGAATTGTGTGCTTTAAAATTACCTCTGACTTCAATAATGTCTGATGTTTTTCTGTACATTTCTCATCAGGGACACAGAGTCAGCTACAGTCTGACAAATGTTGACCTTATTCTTCCTCTTTTAAGAAAGAAAAACAAATCATTAATGAAGTTTGTTTATTTGATTAACAAGTGTGAACATGAATAATTTTGATTGTTCTTCTCAATCATTATAATGAAATCATGTAAAATATTACAATGTGGATAACATATTCCTCTGTTCTGTTTTACAGAAAGTGATTATTCCTTCAGAGACACCTGTCCTGAGCAGTCTTTGAGCTGAAGCTGTTTTCTTCAGAGGGGTAGTCACAATGTTCCTTAAGTAGTCTAAACAATATTCTCAGAGCTGTTGTTTTGCTCAAAGATCCTTTGTGTAAAAAGCAGTTCGCCTTGGACCCCCGAGCTGAGCAGATCGTCTCTGGCCTGAACCAGCCGAATCCAATAAGATGGTTCGTCTGTGGACCAAATCCGAGAGGTCACCCCAAGGTCCACTCGTTCAACTCCTGAGCAGATAAGCATGTTGCTCATTTACAATTGTTAGAAGTAAATAACTGCAGAAGATGAAGCCTTTTTCCACTGCAAGTCACATTCTTGGCTTGAAGTCCAAATGTGCAGAAGGTACCGATGGACGGTGTACCTTCTCATCAGCTGTTGCCCTCAGACCCCTGAAGCTGTCACAGTGATGGTCAGCTCCCTTGGGCAGTTACCAGTGAGTCCTCCTCATGGTGTGTCTGGTCTGATCCACCAGAGAACCTCAGAAAGACGAGTGACCTGGTGCCTTCAAGCTGACCTGGTAAGGAGCAGAACCTAGTGACATGTTGATGCCTTGGTCTGGTTATGCTATTTTAAGCTGATGCAACTTGGTAAATCATTTCCTGGCTTGCAGTGATGATAAATGACTTTATCAGATCAGATTAAACAACTTCTTTCAACCAAAAATCCAAAGTAACTATTTATTAAAATAGCCAAACTTTGTCTAAATTCATGTGCGTATAAAACTGAAATAACTCCTGCTCAAAGAGTCAACTTTGCCTTAGATAAGATAATTAAGCCTTGATTGATTCATTTTTATTTTTTATTGTTGTTGATTTTAGTTTCATTATTTTTGTAATAAAACTTCAAAGACAACTTTGGTCTCTTCATTCAGATGAATATTCATGTGTTATGATATAAAACTCCCTGTAATTAACAAATTCTACTTCAGTGACGGCTTCTGATGATTAAAGGTTGAATAAGTTGTTGTTGGTCAGTAAACTGATCAGCTGGGGCCAAACTTTAATAAGAGCTAAATAAATAAAACAAATGTAGTGAAGGGGATGGAGAAAGTGTCACCCTTCTTCCTCCATCTCTCTCCTTCTTGTTGCTACATTTTATGGTGCCCCATGTAATTGATTACAAATCATAACATGGTGTTTATTCAATATCTCTGGATGACAAAAGTGTCTTATGAACGTGTTTGAGCAAACTACAAAGGTTTTAGTGAACTGAAGAATCTTATGAGAAGTTGTCTCCTGTTGGATCAGACCTACGGTGGCCGAGGGGTGCAAACGCGCCGCAAGAAGAGATAAGCGCTACAAAAAATTAAACACGGCTGCAAATAAATAAAAAAACGCTGCAAATTTTAAAAAAACAGCTGCAAATTTTAAAAAACAGCTGCAAATTTAAAAAAAAAACAGCTGCAAATTTTAAAAAACAGCTGCAAATTTAAAAAAAAACAGCAGCAAATTTAAAAAAACAGCTGCAATTTTAAAAAGACGGCTGCAAAGCTACAACAGAAGTGCTTCAGACCACTAGGGGCAGTTGAACAAAGAACAAATCATAAAGCATATTATAGTTTTCGGAATGGCACTAGTTATTTGTGTATTTAACTTATTTATTTTAAAAATATTTTACACTTATTCGAAACTGTCTCGTTGTATTTGTTTTAATACTGTGCGGAAGAAGAGCAATACAAGAATGCCTGGTTGGGTAAGTGGTCTAAAGGCTGAAATACACCTGAGCGTCCTCAGGTACGCCACTCTACGCGCGCATTTTGTGCGCATGTGTTTTGCTGCTATACTTCAGAAACTATCAGCTTTCAAACGCTCGCGTTGTCCTTCTTGTAATATGAGCAGCTGCACACGGAGGGGACTCAACTGAGCTCGCTGATTGGTCACTTGCTGACACGCCTACTGAAATGATTGACAGCTTTCACTCAGCTGCTCATGTAGCTCGCTGAAGACCGCGGCGGTGTTCTGATACGGTGTTTCTACTATATATGTTATAAAAAGTTCTCTCAGAAATAAAAATAATAACAGGGAGTGCTTTTCCTGCAGCACACAGCCCACCAGGGATATTTAAAACATCGCGCACCCAGGTAGGACCTGAATTCATTCATTTCATTCATGGAGTGAACGGAGGAAGAAGTGATTACTTGACTTTAGGCAAAAAAACAAAAGAAAAGGCCCGATCAGCGATAAAGAAGGGGAATTTATTTCATTTGTGTAACATACAAAACAGTCCGGCGCCGGGGAAGTTTATGGTCAGACACCGCGCATCGCGCACGCGGACGTAAAAAAAAAGCTTTGCGCGTATGTGCCCTGAGGGGCTACGCGGGGCTACGCTTTTGCCTTGACGTACGTACACTGCGTATAGGCGTATCGTGAGAACGCTCGAGTGTATCTCGGCCTTCAAGAGATGTCTTTCGATGCGGGAGACCCTGGTTCGATTCCCAATCTCGGAAATTTTGTGGTATTACTTTCTTTTTTTTTAAGCCTTTTTTTAAGCCTTTTGTTTTTGGCCAGATCGGGTGGAATAGATAAATACATCTACATCTTTGTTGTTGCTTGGTTCGATCTATCCAAAACAAAAGGCTTAAAAAAAAAGAAAGTAATACCACAAAATTTCCGACACTGGGGATCGAACTCGGGTCTCCCGCATCCAAAGAGATCTCTTACAGTCTAAGATTTAGACCACTGACCCAACCTGGCATCCTTGTATTGTTCCTCTTCCGCACAGTATTAAAACAAATACAACGAGATAGTTTCAAATAAGTGTAAAATATTCTTAAAATAAATGTTACGAGATAGTTTCGAATACGTGTAACATGTTCTTAAAATAAATAAGTTTAAATACACAAATAACTAGTGCCATTCCGAAAACTATAATATGCTTTATGATTTGTTCTTTGTTCTACTGCCCCTAGTGGTCTGGAGCACTTCCGTTGTAGCTTTTTCTGTTTGCAGCTCTTTTTTAAAATTTGCAGCCGTCCGTTTGCAGAGCGTCTCTTCTTGCGGCGCGTTTGCACCCCTCGGCCACCGTACAGACCTCCTGTTAGCCACAAACTGAAAAGTACATGCAGCTGTCGTGAACTTGTTTACGGAACTTTTGGGGTAAATTTGGCAGTGAATGCATGCCGTGATTGAGCCGGATGTTGTGCCGTAGGTTGTAAGTCTGACAGTGTCTGAGCACCAACAGATAAACCTGTACCTCTGTTAGTTTTCCATCGCAAAAACAAGATTTCTTCATGCGATAATGCTGATCTGTTCAGTGGCTGAATAAGCAGTAAATACACTTGCGATTAATCCGAGGTATACTTTCGTCTGTGTGACACAGGTTAACCATCAAGAGACGTGTTGTAAAACGGTTCCGGCCCAGGAGCAGAACCGTTGCTGGTTCCGATCCAGTTTTACTGATCCGAAGTGCTACGGAAATGTCCAAAGAGTTATGAAACCTTTAACTCGCTCAGCGTGCATTAAAACTTTTAATGTGAAAGGTTTAAAACTTACTCGTGAATGATTCAGATCATGGCTCCGCAGTCCAGTTCTGATCCTTACATGGATCACTTCTCTGCAGCTTCCTACAGACCGCACTCATGCACGACCTTCTAAAATCTTTTATGAGACTGAACCAGAGTAATAATCACACTATAAAGGTCTTCATGTCTCACAGCATCAGCGTTGGCCTGTCTGTCATCATCCATTGTTCTTGTTGTTTAAAGCCCTGCAGCAGTGTACCCAGGTACACTCCATACCTGGGTATCAAGTCTTCTACTCCTTTCACGGCTCCACGCTCATCAAGCCAAGTGTCACGGGTCTGAGAGGCGTGGTTTAGAGCTCTGAGGATGGGGATCACAGTCGTTGGTCATTTTGTTTTGCACACTGCAGCTTTAAAAACAAGTCAGTGAACAGGTTGTACTTGTTTTTTACAAACAGCCGTTACCGTGGTGATCCACTGTGAACCTACTCTGACAAGAAAACCTCTGAATTTTAGCTCAAGCTGGCTGAGCAAGAAACGTCACATTGTTGTGAACCCCTGAGCTGGACCAGTTCCAAAACATCCCGTGAGAGCCAGCAACAGGCTCAGTGGACAGCAGTGTTGCCTCACAGCAAGAAGGTCCTGGGTTCAATCCCCGGTTGGACCTGGGGTTTTACGGTGTGTGGATTGCATGTTCTTCTCGTGCTTGCGTGGGTTTTCTCCGGGTACTTCGGCTTCCTCCCACAGACCAAAAAAATGCATGTTAGGCGGCCGCCTTCAGGCCCAGGCCTCCCTTGCAAAAGAGATCCGTGATCTCAATGGGATTTGCCTGGTTACATAAAGGTTTTAAACAGGTTTAAACAAGGTTTAAACACCATCCTGAGCTAACATAATTAGGAGCTAACACCATCAGGAGATAACACCATCAGGAGATAACACCATCAGGAGATAACACCATCAGGAGATAACACCATCAGGAGATAACACCATCAGGAGATAACACCATCAGGAGATAACACCATCAGGAGATAACACCATCAGGAGATAACACCATCAGGAGATAACACCATCAGGAGATAACACCATCAGGAGATAACACCATCAGGAGATAACACCATCATGAGCTAACACCATCATGAGCTAACATAATAAGGAGCTAACACATCAGGAGCTAACACCATCAGGAACTAAAACCATCAGGAGCTAAAACCATCAGGAGCCAAAACTATCAGGAGCCAAAACTATCAGGAACAAAAACCATCAGGAACTGACATGATCAGGAGTTAACTTCATCAGGAGCGAACGCCATCATGAGCTAACATAATAAGGAGCTAACACATCAGGAGCTAACACCATCAGGAGCTAACACCATCAGGAGTTAACACCATCATGAGTTAACACCATCATGAGTTAAAACCATCACGAGTTAACACCATCACGAGTTAACACCATCACGAGTTAACACCATCACGAGTTAACACCATCACGAGTTAACACCATCACGAGTTAACACCGTCAGGAGCTAACATCGTCAGGAGCTAACATCGTCAGGAGCTAACATCGTCATGAGTTAACACCGTCATGAGTTAACACCAGCATGAGTTAACACCAGCATGAGTTAACACCATCATGAGTTAACACCATCATGAGTTAACACCATCATGAGTTAACACCATCATGAGTTAACACCATCATGAGTTAACACCATCATGAGTTAACACCATCATGAGTTAACACCATCATGAGTTAACACCATCATGAGTTAACACCATCATGAGCTAACTCCATCATGAGTTAACACCATCATGAGTTAACACCATCATGAGTTAACACAATCATGAGTTAACACCATCATGAGTTAACACAATCATGAGTTAACACCATCATGAGTTAACACAATCATGAGTTAACACAATCATGAGTTAACACCATCAAGAGTTAACACAATCATGAGTTAACACCATCAAGAGTTAACACCATCATGAGTTAACATCATCATGAGTTAACATCATCATGAGTTAACATCATCATGAGCTAACACCATCATGAGCTAACACCATCATGAACTAACGCCATCATGAGCTAAAACCATCATGAGCTAAAACCATCATGAGTTAACACTTTCATGAATTAACCTCATCATTAGCAAACACCATCAGGAGTGAACACCATCATGAGCTAAAACCATCATGAGCTAAAACCATCATGAGCTAAAACCATCATGAGTTAACACTTTCATGAATTAACCTCATCATTAGCAAACACCATCAAGAGTGAACACCATCAGGAGTTAACACCATCATGAGCTAACACTATCATGAGCTAAAACCATCATGAGCTAAAACCATCATGAGCTAAAACCATCATGAGCTAAAACCATCATGAGCTAAAACCATCATGAGCTAAAACCATCATGAGTTAACACTTTCATGAATTAACCTCATCATGAGCAAACACCATCAGGAGTGAACACCATCAGGATCTAACACCATCAGGATCTAACACCATCAGGAGCTAACACCATCAGGAGCTTACACCATCGGGAGCTTACACCATTGGGAGCTTACACCATCAGGAGCTTACACCATCAGGAGCTTACACCATCAGGAGATATCATCATGAATGAATTATGAGCTAACACCATTATGAGTTAACACCATCAGGAGCTAACACCATCAGGAGCTAACACCATCAGGAACTAAAACCATCAGGAACTAAAACCATCAGGAGCTAAAACCATCAGGAGCTAACACCATCAGGAGCTTACACCATCAGGATCTAACATCATCAGGAGCTAACACCATCAGGAGCTAACACCATCAGGAGCTAACACCATCAGGAGCTAACATCATAACAAGCTAACATAATCATGAGTTAACATCATCAGGAGCTAACACCATCAGGAGCTAACACCATCAGGAGCTAACACAATCAGGAGCTAACACCATCATGAGTTAACATCATCATGAGTTAACAGCATCCTGAGCTAACATAATAAGGAGCTAACACCATCAGAAGCTAACATCATCAGGAGCTAACACCATCAGGAGTTAACACCATCCTGAGCTAACATAATAAGGAGCCAACACCATCAGGAGCTAACATCATCAGGAGCTAACACCACCAGTAGCTAAAATCATCAGGAGCTACCACCATCATCAGCTCACACAATCATGAGTTAACACCATCCTGAGCTAACATAATCAGGAGCTAACACCATCAGGAGCTACTATCATCTGGAGTTAACATCATCATGAGTGCATTATGAGCCAACACCATCAGGAGCTAACACTATCAGAAGCTAACATAATCATGAGTTAACATCATCATGAGCTAACATAATAAGGAGCTAACACCATCAGGAGCTAACACCATCAGGAGCTAACACCATCAGGAGCTAACACCATCAGGAGCTAAAACTATCAGGAGCCAAAACTATCAGGAGCTAACACCATCAGGAGATAACACCATCATGAGCTAACATAATAAGGAGCTAACACCATCAGGAGCTAACACCATCAGGAGCTAACACCATCAGGAGCTAACACCATCAGGAGCTAAAACCATCAGGAGCCAAAACTATCAGGAGCCAAAACTATCAGGAACAAAAACCATCAGGAACTGACATGATCAGGAGTTAACTTCATCAGGAGCGAACGCCATCATGAGCTAACATAATAAGGAGCTAACACATCAGGAGCTAACACCATCAGGAGCTAACACCATCAGGAGCTAACACCATCAGGAGTTAACACCATCATGAGTTAACACCATCATGAGTTAACACCATCACGAGTTAACACCATCACGAGTTAACACCATCACGAGTTAACACCATCACGAGTTAACACCATCACGAGTTAACACCATCACGAGTTAACACCGTCAGGAGCTAACATCGTCAGGAGCTAACATCGTCAGGAGCTAACATCGTCATGAGTTAACACCGTCATGAGTTAACACCAGCATGAGTTAACACCAG